>JTDE01005902.1:43684-55170 GCA_014338405.1 Paragonimus skrjabini miyazakii
ACGAGATAGCTAACTACACTTTCTGGTCACATCCCAGATCAAACATCATATTGCCAGAAAATGAGTGTTACGGGTTAGGTAACATGAAAATCTTCCGTATCAACGAATGCTTGTAGTAACGACATGCTTGACAGTCAACACCCACTACAATAATTACTTGCCAAAGTCATCCAAATATTGAGTTCAGACTGAGGATTTCTATAGAAATTGGAACAGAATTAAGGTTCTTCAGTAACCGCATACAATTCTAAACTGTATGCTTATGACTGTACCTATCAAGAACAGTGCAAGGTTCGAAAAGAGAAACTTCGTTCTGTCAAGTTTCTACGAAAAACTGTAATTAATATATGAGCTACCAACAGCCCTTTGTGGTAAGTTAGGCTTTTTTATTTAACAGTTTGCTTCTTTCGCATTGCAAACAAATGTCTTTTTCTATCATGTTCTTATTGACAGTTCAATTATAAGAATATCATTGGAATTTTGACCTTATATGGTCTATTCATTAAATTGGACAGCACAAAGGTTATGGACAAACGCAAAATCATCCGTGATCAAACAAATCATGATTGCATCTAACATAGATAGTCCAACGACGCACAAATTCACCCAGCTGACTCAGCTGACTTCATACTGTTTGGTGGCGAGTATGTTGCATAAACAGCGAATCAAAAGTGTAATCACTTGAAGTAACGACCATTTAAACAACATTGACTAAAACCAGGTTTGCGTTTGTACTTGCACGAACTAATATTACATAGAAAATTTTTTGATAGAACAGCGAATATCAACCGACGTTGATTATTAGTCAATTTGTTTCACAATGCACGCGTTTGTTTCTGACCCCATAGGAAGCTCTGAGAATCAGTCGACCGATCACCAGACGACTAAGATTTAGGTCACTCCAAACCGTTTTTGTACCGATACTAAAACAAGCAGAACAGGAACCGTTACTGATTGCCAAATTCTACTCAAACGAGTGTTTGCAAAGTCACAGTTCAATAATAAATTGGTCCAATACCCGCGTAGATCAAAATACTACAATTTCGCTTTGTCAACTGATGAACCGGTTGGAACTGGGTTTTCTAAATATCAGTATCATACGTGTGTGGTTCCAGTTGCAATGACAACAATTGTGTCATTCTTTCACAGTAAACTAAACCATCGAGAAGTTGATAAGAGAATAGTTTAACCGACAGTGGACAGACATTAATAGATGAAGTGATAAAACGAGTTTAGTGTGAGAAAAAACTAATCATCGGAAAATTTGTAGATAGGCATTTTTCCCTTCAACCCGCTAGATCACACTGCCCAAGTTTACCAAGACGTAAAATTGAATGGGTGTTGTGATTACAGGTTAACATGGTAGCTCATGGTAAGTTTTTCAAGTCATACTAATCATGGACAGAAAGACTAATCTCGTTTGTAAAATATATACTTCATATGACAAGAATAAACAATTATCTAATGAGTGTACATGATAAAAATATCGTTCAAGAAAGATGGCATAAAAAATAGCTTCAGAAAGTTTGGTTGTTTTTCTCTCACGGAATATACATTACACACTAAGGACAAAATTTGATCAATTTTGTGGCGCTGTTTGCTCTTGTTCTTTGCCCACCTACCATGATGGTTTTGGTGGAGATTAATTGGGCTCGTAGAATCTATTTCTTTTTCTTTTTTCCACTCTTTTTTCCACCCTTTTTTCCGCCTTTCTTGCCTTTTTTAGCAGATTTTGTTGCTTTTTTGTCTACTTCTCGTTGGATAGCAAATTGTGGAACCAACGAAATAGTTCTGGTCTGAATAAGATCTTCTACGTTGGGAAGTTTTCCATTCGCTGCATCAATGAGTACCTTCAAGAAAAATATTTGAAATCAATAAATATGAATTCACACACTTTGTAACATTGTTGATAGCATTACGAAAATTTGTTTATGAAATGCGTATATTTGGTTTGTGGAATTTCCAAGATAACATAAGCATAATTGTTTATGACTTTGACAGTTGACCATGAGCCAGTGATGTAGATGGTACACTCTTATACAACCACATTATAAAAATGTAAACAAAACATAATCACATCAGATTAGTCAGTTGATTGAATTAAAAAATAAATTTCTATTGGTATTAAAGGCTCAGTGAGTAATATCTATAAAAATCTATGCGAAGTCAGACATCATCATCATCATAGACATCAATACATCAGTGGTTCACACTGATGCCCAACTGCCACACAACCACGAAGAAGAAAAAGCAAACCCTGAATAGGAAGAGAGAAGAAAAAAGGGAGAAGGTAGGGGACCTGACCACTAAAAAATAGCTACGTCCACATTCAGACATACAACATCAAGGCGCCTACACCTTGCAAACAAACAACCGAGTTGTAAATGAAAGTAAGGCGTCATCAGCAAGACAGCCACTTTACGGCCTTCACTGCCCCGCGTCACTAAGTGCACTCACTTCACAGACAACTCGACCAAACAACGACAACACTCACGCCACTGAGCTCGGTTAGCCGCCATCTTACCTTAAGTTTCAAGACACAGACTCTCTGAATCGCGAGGGCTCCAACCCGGGAGTCGAACCCGATCTACAGTAGCCACCCCCTTCGTGAACGATTTAATTTGTCTACACCAGGTCATCATCTGTCCACCTCGCATATGATCACTTACAGAAAGTATAACGCGATGTACAGCGTTTGTGTAACTGTATCTCTACAACTTTTGTTACCTTGTTTCATTATGCATTCTTACAGTGCTTCTAACTCAACAGTCCGAGCACAACCCACCTCTCACAGCCGGAAGCTGAATGGATTGTCATAATCTCGACGCAGGATACAAAAACGAGCTATTCGTCCAAGTCTATCGGTTGTTACTACTTTCAGCTTTTCCCGTTTAGTTCTCAGCTGATCACCTCACGTGACTGTGAAACACCTGATGTGTCCAGATAGAATCTGCGCACAACTGCCGGGAGAGTGCTCAAAGCGACTTGAACCCAACACTAAACAATACGTAGATAGATAGACAAATAGATAGGTAGTTGCATACACAAACAAGCTGATAGGACAGACAAGCAGACAGATAGACAAACAGACATACTGATAAATATATGGTAGGATAGGGGCATCTTTGAGGAAGAAAACATTATGATCTATAAGGGTACTTCTTATGGATGTAACGAGCAAAACTGTTTTCAGTTTTAAGTCACCTTAAAATGACACTTTACTCATTGGAATACAGTTTAATATAGCTTTCGTCTCGATGTGCATCAGAAGGACCTATGATCTTCAATTTCGGAGTCGTATTTTTGAGGCAGTTTGTATGAATCAACGTAATGTGAAAGTCCTGTGATTCTTGCTCTAGTTATCACAAGTTACCACGACTACTTGCAATCGGAGTAGTAGAAAGAACTTCAAGGTCGACATTAGAATACACAAATAAAATGGGCTAAATTATTCAATGTAATGTTTTTAAAGAGAAGTGAACAATTCTTTCTCGAAAAAAGTGTTTCTAGGCTTTTAAAAGTGTGATAAGTTTTCGTTTTTACCTTTATGTCCTCAAAAAAATGGTTGGTGAGAAAAATAACTTATTTTAGCCATTGAATGTAAGGAACAACATTCATCATTGTTGGCATAAAGCTATTTTCCGTGGTATGAAGTTTTACACAAAGCTTTGATGTACTTCTGTTTTCAGTAACATGTTACGAATACTGTGAATTATTGTGAACTTAAATTTAACCTACACTATTTATTTACTCTAATAAGTAACACTTAACGTTAATGATTACAATAGTATCAGGCGGTACAATTTCATGACAGAATGTATGGCTAACATATTTATAGGAAGTGTGAATAGAATACTGGGAGATAATACCAAATCAAAAACAATAGAATGACATTACAATATTTAATTGCTACGTTGGACACATAATGAACTCAATGCTTACGGCAGGCATTGTCGAAAAGAAGATCAAATCCTTCCTGCTGGTTAACCAACTTACTAGTCTACCATCTCAATACTTAACTCATTCTAATCAAATTGATATATCACAATGTAGACCATGCAAGCGACTTAAAAAGTACACCACATATTGACCTACTGAATAACGCAATATGTCATAGACTTAACCTGAGGACTGGTCAATGTAACTAAACCATATTCTTCTTATACTAAGGTAGTATGCAACTGAATTTCTGAATGAACTAACTTATTTACCAATTTTCTCTATGCGTACTGTTAGAATATGCAATAATATCTGTATAGCTGTTCCGTTGGAGAACCACTTAAATGCAACCACTACCTTGCCAAGAAATGAAGTGAAATCTATAGAACGGTCGTTTCCGTAATTCATGCAACAACTTGGGAATGTAGTACAATGAACGTTCTATCCCTCGAAGCGTCTGTTCATTAGAGCGGACGAGTTTTGTTTTCTAGGAGTGATAGCCGTAGAAGGGGATTCTGTATATATGCACAATGCTGGCCAGCTTGCGAGCAAAAGATGATTTTTTTCGCTGACTCCAGCTCTCTAATGGTCGGTAGATGGATCTACTCCAGCATGAACAAACATGGAAGTGTAAAATATAAACCAGTGAGGCTGAAAAAAAACTGCAATATTGTTGTAAACCCTTGAAAAGATAAGATGGTTCGTCTTCGATATAGTAGTACGATTGGCAGAAGCCGAACTCTCCTCCGTAGCGGGTTAAAAGTCGGACGGGTAAAAAAAACTAACCGAAGTTACCTCCCGACCGTACTGAACAGGTCCGCTAAATCGGATTGAATCAATCGTTTTTTTCTCGAAAACGAAGGCGGTTTTGGACTGAAAAAATGGACTCCCTAACAAATATATCTTCTAGGACCAAATGCATCTTTCAAAAAAGTCTGATTCTATATTTTGTAATCTTACGGTAACCTCTGCAGCCAGTACGGTGTCTGTTAATTTGCTTGCATTTGGACTGCCTTACCAAGGCGATGGAAGGAGGTCTTACAATTCTTTGACCTAGGATCTCTGCGTGTCAACATTCTGACCCTAGAAAATGGTTTACTTTGATGTCGTTTTCTACCCTCCTACTCAAAGATGAACGGACAAAAAACCGAGTGCCAAATTAACCGGCTGAAAGCGTGGATTGGCGAAAATTAATCAGACAATCTTTCTCCACAATAGTCATCCTCGGATAAGAAAGTGGTCCACAATCGAGCGACTCATTTTGCTACACTATTCATAACTCACGCAAGGTTATTCATTGTCACTTTCGTTCGGTTGAATTCAAAACCAGTTAGTTTCGTCTCATGTATTACAAATTCTGCAACAAGGTCCGTAAAAGAATGAAACTTGTTGACCAGCTGACTGAATATCTCTGATGGTCTTGTTAAATTCGCAGCACATTCTTCATCCTGACGGAGAACAATACTCACATCTTGCTGAGGTTTAACGGAACGAAAACAGACCTCACTAATTCGACCTTTTCATTAGTCATAATAAATTTTATTTTGTTCCACATCGAAGCAAAATTTCACTTCTCTGTTGTTTGTAGCTGTTAGTGGCCTAATGATTAAACGGTAGATTAGGAAGATCAAGCTGTCTTTCTTACCAACCGCGTGTACTGGAAAGCACTTAGGGATTCGAGTGGAGGGACGCTTTCTAAGCTGATTGTCACAACCATGCATTCTTCATTTACCGTAACACAACGAGGGGTAAATGGAATAGGTTAAAAGTGTTTAATTTAGGTCTTTTGATCTGCTCAGGCATGAAAGGTTTGCACAAAACAAAAGTGCAAAGTTGACCTGCAGCATTAAAGTAATCGGCGTCAAACAGCTGTTATTCCAAGAAGACCTGAATGTGCTGGTGTTATGAAACTCGTCCACATTTCGAAACATCACTGACTCACTTGTTAAAGCTATTGCAATACGGGATTTATTCTATCTGACAATGATCACAACTGAGTCAATTATGACAATTGCATCTCGGCTCTCAATCGTAATAAGGCTGCCGGTCAAGATGATCTCGTGCCGGCACATTTTAAAGAAGGTGGAAAGGTGTTAGTTGAGGCCTTGACTCGGCTGTTTCAACTTGTGTGGTCGACGGAGACCATTCTTCCGTGCTGGAGTCACGCGATAATAGTTCCTATATTCAAGAAAGGTACCAGGAGCTCTTGCGAAAACCATAGGGGAATTAGTTTGACCCCAATCATTTCTAGGGTTCGTGCATCCCTTATACATCACCGAATCACTGCAGTTCGGGATTTAAACATTAGAGAAGTACAGGCAGGGTTTAGTCCTGGCCGGGGATGTGTAGATCACATTTTTACCCTTCATCAACTTTTGGAACAACGTCATGTGTATCGCCGGCCAACAATCGCTGTATTTCTCGACTGTAAAGGTACGTTCGATTTGGTGGATCGATCTACACTTTTAGAGTCACTTTAGAGTAGGGGTGTACCGACCAAGTGTGTGAACATACTGTCGGCGCTTCACTCCCATACATCAGCTCAGGTTAGGGTTTACGGTGAGCTGTCTGACCGTTTCAACACCAGGAGCGGCGTTCGTCAAGGCTGTCCACTTTCACCATTTCTGTTCAATTTCGTCATGGACGAAATAATGGAGGATTGTCTCCGACAGTCACAAGATACCGGCGTGGACCTTCCACCTGGTGGAAGGCTGACTGATCTTAATTATGCTGACGATAAGCTGTTGCTGTTTGACAACTTTCAAGCAGCACAAGCAACTCTGAACGCTATTTCTCGTTCTGCTAATTACTTCAGAATGCGCTGTGCAGCCTCAAAATGCGGAGTGCTTCTGCAAGATTGTTGTGATTACGAAGATTTAATGTTAGATAATGAAGTCACGAAGGTTGTTGGTTTGTTTGTATACCCGGGAAGTTGCATCAGCGGCGGCGGCGGCGGAGATATAGGGAATGAAATAGAGGCGCGTATTTTCAAGGCTAGAGTGATGTTTACTAATCGGAGGCACTTATGGCGACAGAAAGGTATCTCTCTGAAGCTTAAGGGTGCGTATATCAGACAACAGTGAGGGCTGTATTACTATACGGCAGCGAAACCACTCAGGATAGAATATTTGAACCGTCTTCAGGTGTTCGACCACCGACGTCTGCGTTCAATCGCTCGTATCGGGTGGTACAAACGAATAAGCAACGAGGAAGTTAGGAAACGGGTGTTTGGCACTGATTGTCAAACGAGTTCTTTCGTTCAGTCTTTACACTTGCACAGATTTAGGTAGCTAGGTCATGTGTCAAGGATGCCAGATAGTCGTTTGCCACACCAAACACTGTTTGCCGACGCTGCGGTCGATTGGCGCAATGTGCGAGGTGGACAGATGATAACCTGGCGTAGACAAATTAAGTCGTTCACAAAGGGGTTGGCTACTGTAGATCTGATTCGTCTTCCGGACTGGAGCCCTCGCGACTCAGAGAGTCGGTGGCTTGAGACGTTAGGTAAGATGACGGCTAACCGGGCTCAGTGGCGTGAATGCTGTCGTTGTTTGTCCGAATTGTCTGTGAAGTGAGTGCACTTAATGACGCGGAGTAGTGAAAGCGGTGAGGAAGCTGTCTTGCTGATGACGTCTTACTTTCACTTACAGCTCGGTTATTTGTTTGCAAGGTGTGAGCGCCTTGATGTTGCATGTTTGAATGTAGACGTAGATGTTCTTTAGTGGTCAGGTCTCTTTCCCTTTTTTTCTTCTCTCTTCCTAAAGAGGGTTTACTTCTTCTTCTTCGTGGTTGTGTGGTAGTTAGGCATCAGTGTGAACCATTAATGTATTGCTGCCTATGATGATTATGATGATGATGATACTAAAATACATTCTTATTAATGGTGAGATAGTGGACAATCAGCTACCAGTATCACTGGTGCACAACCTTATCTGCCGGCGTAAAATAAATCCCGCTGTTACCTACTTGTAACTCTTAATGAACCTGCCACTTTAATCCAAATGTCAGTTTATTCATACTTTTTTATTACCGTACGAAGTATAAAGAGGTAAACGGTGTTTATCGTATCTAACTTCAATGGATCGGGCAGTGTTTTGTTGGAGACGGCGGTCTTAACCAAGCGATCTTGATTTTGAGGCACAAATGTACAGCTAAACTGAATGGGATGAAAATATTACACAGTTGAGGAAAATCAGGTTTTCTTATTTCCAAAACTATTCCATAATAACACTCACTGTCATTTTGACTAGGGTATGGAATGATCCAATCAGATCTGTTTCAGACCAAAGACAATGTTCATAAGTGTTCTTATTTTAGCCGTCACTCAAGTACATGAGTAGCATATCTGAACGAGGAAACAATCAGGTGATATTGTCAAAACATCGAAATAGGCAGTGAACAATAACACGTTGTATCAATGAAAGTGCTATACTGTCGAACACAGGCAATCGGATTTTTACAGTACTTAAACACTATGATCCCCATACCTATGAGATATCTCTTGGACAACAAGCTTCACTGTTACTGAATCGATTGAATTGTCCCAATCAGTGACTAAAGAAGGCAAATATCCGGATTTTACAAAACTTCGCAGTAAGTAACTTTATAGCTCGTCTCCAATTACCCACCCATACTTGCAAGCGCAAACAAAGATATCGGTATTTCCTGAGAGACCTAGTACTACGTTTTGGTTGTATACTAAGTGAACTATGTCATCGGCGTATTCCAGTACGTGGTCTATGTCACTTGGACATCTAGCAGAATAGTTTGAACACCTTTGGTAAGATTGCAGAAAGTGATCTTGATTTTCCTGAACATAGCCGTAACGCGGTTAGAATGATCGGCAAAAAATTGTTGCATTCAAGGGGTAGATTTCACTGGTTTTCTAATAGGCATCTTTTCAACCACCTACGATTTAACTGTACGTCCGAACAGAGGGAGACTGAATCTTGCTGCTTCATCTTGAAATAGGCTGACCAAAAAGATATGAAAAAGTGTGAAATTTACTGCTCAGTTTATATCGATCCAAACCCACAATTACCTACCGGCAACTAATGCTATTGCTTAACAAGTTAAATAAATTCTTTTATGTCATTTTAACCGAGAAGTCTTAAATGCAGAGCTGCTGACCGGAAGTAGAAGAGGTAGAACTAGAGCTGAATGAACGAACTAAACCTTATCCACGTTTGATTGTGGCAGAACATTTAGGTATATCAACCTCGTTAAGCCAACCATAAGTTCAGTGAACTTGTTGGTCTCAAAACTAGGCGGTTGAGAGTTCAGTTCCAGATCAGAGCAGGTATATATGCTACTGTGTTGATACAATGGGAACGAAATTTGAGCATAGTATAGTTTTTTGACGGACGCTTGTTGGAAAGTTCTATTTGAATATCGGAGCTGTTAGCAGTGTAACAATACAAAAAACGTGTATCAACTCATTCGTCAGCAATCACCCAACGAACTAGAGCCCACATACACATAAACCAAAATACTGAACTGGCCTAAATAATAGAGTTTGACTTACTCGCCAAGTCTCCGTACCATAAGGAGCAAAATCCACTGGTTTACATCCGCTAACACATTCCACATTGAAATCAGCATTACGCAATAAAAGAAATTTCACGATGACCTTGTGGTTTGCTTGAATAACACAATAGGCATGAAGCTTCCGTAAAACCAATTTAACCTACTAACCTCTAGCCGCTAAATGTAGTGGCGTCGTATGATTAGCATCCATTAGATTCACAACTGCTCCGTTTGCTACCAATAATTTCACAGCTTCAAAACTTCCATCTAAAACAAGGGTCATAGAACTGAATATTTTTGACAGAAATGTTAACTTACTTTGACAAGCATAATGCAAAGGAGTTCGACCGAAGCCATCCAAGAAGTTTAAATTAACCGCATTTCCGATATGTCTGCTGATTTGTTTCAAATCCGCTCGTTTTGAAGCCTCGCATAGTAGGAGTTCATCTGGATGACCCCACGAAATGATAGAATCTAGCGTCACTTCCCCATCGACTTTTGGGTTTTCTTCTGACATTCTGAAGAGAAAATTAACGTGTCAGCAGTCTGGATACGAATAGAAAAGAACGAAGCTTTGAAACCACTGCGTTAAGACAATCACTGTCCGATTGTCTATGACGTAGTAGAATTAAAAATCAGAAAGTCGGAGGAAGAAAAGCCGAAGATGTCCAAAACATTCTCTATTTGTTGAGGACAAAATCATGTTTACATTTTAGGTTATCTCATTAGTACCAAATTTACTATAACATGAATTGGGTTTTTATATCGAACAGTTAGGGGTGGGATGGGTAGCCACTCAGTGGGTTGGGAAAAGTGACTAAGTCCAGGGCAAGATCAAGTTTAAGTACAATTGTTTCTGAATGCAAAGCCAGCATCAGTCAATTAATTGCGACCGCTCAGCAAACCGCAAAAGTCTTGGAGTCATATGACGTAGTATGGTTGCGAACGCACTGGTTGAGTTGGTAACGTGACCAGTAGTCAGAACGTATCTTATGACTGCGCACACCGGTTGTTTGCTTGTTTCAGTCACATTGCCATTCTTCAGTAATACGGATTTCCGCAACGATTTAAACAAATGCCCCTTCACTCTGGATATCAAATACCTCTCGGTTTTATCTATGTTACTCGCTTTGTGGTTACACATGAATTGGTAAACGTACTGTAAGGTGGCACCTGATATCCTTTGATTGAAGGTACAGTTAGCTGTTATGTCCTTGCTAATACACGAAGTTTGACAACATTAGGTTTTCGTTTGGTAAAATTTACCAGTCTTTGCGTTGTTTGGTACATATTGTAATCACTTCTATATAAACCCTCTTTTTTCTCACGGTGACCACCAGTTCGATTTATTACACCTTTCGATGAATCTTTTGGGATAGCCAGTAGATAGCTGGATACAAAAGCCCGACTTATTTGATCGTAAATTTGACAATGACAAGTTAATAATAAATACTTACATTCAACGCACCTCGTGTCCTAACTGATTTATTTAAAGTAATCAACAACAACAACATCATCATCATCATAGCAGCCATGAGCCGGTCCAGAAGGCACTGTGAACTGGGCAGCCGCTCACCTCCGCAGTGGTGTAGAATATTCTGGAAGAAAACGCTACTAGGACAGTTAGAGACTAATAAAAGAAGATTAAGGGGAAAAGCTAAAAATGGCCTTAATGCAGGCACGCCACTAGTTGTGGCACACTGTTATCTCGGATAACGTTTCTAGCCAGCGATTTGGCTGATCATGGCTGATTCCCGTTGAACTGCAGTAATATAGACTATGACTGAACCGTTGTATTGTGTTCTACCGCATGGATTCCACCAAGTGGGTTGTTTGAACCCGATAGGCGTTTTAACATAGTGTCTTAAGCACCAATCCCCTCTACGCGAACTCGACGCAATATGCTTTCGATCACACAGCGTTGATAAACCTCCGTTCTGTGCGGAAACGCTTGTGCGCGCGCTTCGAGTATCTACGCTTTCTCCAGTAACGATACTGCTCCAGTATAATCTCAGTACATT
>JTDE01005903.1:23655-35511 GCA_014338405.1 Paragonimus skrjabini miyazakii
AATAGACAGGCATGCTTTTCAATCGCCCTACGGAGTTTATATAAGACCACTGCTTGAGAACGCGGACCAAGTCGTATACACCGGCTTGAAGAAGGACATACTCGCTATCGAGCGTGTCCAGCGAGTAGCCACCAAAATGGTCACTGGCTTGCGGCATTTCTCTTATGAGTCTCGTCTTGAAATTCTTGATCTTTATCCACTTGAATTTCGAAGACTCCGCGGCGACTTAATCCTCACGCACTTCTTCTTCAGCGCAGGACTCGTGCCCCAGTTCTTTACCACAGTGGTTGATAACCCTATAAGAGCAGAACTGTTGCCTAAGGAAGGTCCGGGGTCGAAGCTTATAGAGCTTCTTGTCGTGACCTCTTTGACTGTTATCAACTGCTGTATCAAAGAACTGGTGCACGAGTCCTGCGCTGAAGAAGAAGTGCGTGAGGATTAAGTCGCCGCGGAGTCTTCGAAATTCAAGTGGATAAAGATCAAGAATTTCAAGACGAGACTCATAAGAGAAATGCCGCAAGCCAGTGACCATTTTGGTGGCTACTCGCTGGACGCGCTCGATGGCGAGTATGTCCTTCTCCAAGCCGGTGTATACGACTTGATTTGCGTACTCAAGCAATAAATTTTGTACGGCATGCGTTTCACGTTACAATGTGTATACTGACCAGATTCCGAAAGAAATATATGATTTAATGTAAGTTTAGGTCTGCTGATGTCCTGATGGTTGGATGGTGTGATTCGGCGTACAGTGGGATGAACATTGTTGGACATGGATTGGTAACCGCAGATTTCTGTCGGTATGACGCTTGCTGTGAGTTTGTCGCTGCTGCAGCACATTCAGCAGATGAAGAAAACGTGCTAATGACTTGAATGCCTGAGACTCTCGTTCGCTGTTTACTTGTAAGTTCGGCTGTCCGTCCAGGTGCATCCCTTATATATCTGGGGGTCGACGGAGTAGTAGTGATTATTAATGTTTACTCTAGATGGCCTGAAGTGTTCCTCACTTCATCACCGAGTGCAGACTTTACACAACATGCTCTGAGAAAACTATTCTGTCGCGAAGGTGAACCTGCTGTTTTGGTCCCCGACAATTATACTCACTTTACTGCCAAGTTTATGGAGGAACGGATTAGAGAACTCGAGTGTCAGTTCAATGGAGTTGCAGAAAATTCTGTACGCACACTGAAGTCTGCCATTGCTCCTCTAACACCAAAATCGTTTGCGGAATTTGCTTGCTGTATCGATATTCTTCTTATACAATACGGAAATGCATCACATTCGGTAACTGAAAAGAGTCTCGCGATCCCTTTCAAATCTCGCTCTCTGCATACAGGTCTTGGCTGCGCAAAATCGGCTTACGTTACATTTTTCAAAGGCAACGATTTACGATCTGCTAACTAAATAATTTTTTCTTCTGCCGGAAATCGCGAGAATAGTGTTCTTGACATGGAAGGCCTTTCCTGCCATCGAAGACATGTTGATCAGGTGGAGTTCAATTCTGTCAAAAGAACTTCTGTTGCTTCAAATTCTAACGAGCCCTTTCTAGATAATCTTGTTGCACTGGGAGTAAACAACATTACTGAGGTGCAGGCTATGCATGAAGTAGATGAAACATTGAAAGGACCGATAGTCGGAAGATCTGAACGTTCAGAATCTAGACAACCACGGACTTACCAATATCCGCACGCTCATTCAGGGTTTGACGGATGTGATGGATATAACTGACATGCTTTGTATTCTTTTGTTATGTAACTGTTTTACTATTCCAATATCCTGTACAATTGGTTGGCACGTACGATCCGACAATATACGTTCTGTGTTGTTGTGTCTAATTGTATTCTGCGATTGATATACGTTCGATCGTTATTCTATATAGTTCACTTTTAATCATGACGCTCTTCTTATCCCCGTCGTTTCGTCGCGAATGCACTCGGCAAGCCCAGTCGGTCTTGGTAGCCGCGATTCTTCACACCCCACACCACGCGTATGGCGATCTTCAGTAACGTTTCCAAAATAGTAAGGTTCTTTTTTGGGTACGGTGGCCAAGTGTGAGCACAATATTCCGAATAAGGGCGAACTCTGGCCAACTGTAGCGGACTGCACATTACTGGATGTGAAGTAGCGACCGCGGACTTAAGTCTTCACAACACTAGCAGTGCTTTTGTCGCAGACGCATCACACTGAACAGAGAAAGCAAATGTACCGGTGCCTTGAATATTCATGATTCTCGTTGGCTGTTGTGCGGCTAGTATAATTATCTGCCCATGTGCGTCCCTTACGAAGGTGGGAATCGATTGAAGATCGTCAGATAGGATATATGGCATTTGGGGGCGGTCAGATATAAATTCAGATATAAATTCCACCTCCGTGACCATTTGCAGATTCTCAGAACCTCTTCATGGGGGGCTTCGGAGCCCGGCGCAGTTCCAGTAGGCTATACGTCATCTGCATACAGGTAACATGGACTGACCAGATTATCGGTCAAGTCATTTATGTGTACCAAGAAGAGCAGAGAGACGATGATTCACCACTGAAGTTCCCCACTAAACAGAAGACCTGTGTATAATAGCACTCCTCCCGCTTTCACCCTACACGACCTTTCAACTAGAAACGTCTGGGTTCACTCATATACTCTAAGGAATAATCCAGCTTCCCGTAGCTTCCAGCCCATAAGCCTTTGGTTGGCAGATTTGAAGGCTTTCTGAAAATTTAGGTGACAAACCTCGACTAATTCTCTATCCTGCCCCCCCTGACAGTTTCCAAGAACGTCAGCAGATTGATAAGACAAGATCTGCCTTTTAGAAAGCCATCTTAAGCAAGGTGAAAAACTTCTGGTCGCAAAGAAATTGACAGATCCTCTCTCGTAATATGCGTTCAAAGATTTTGCAGACGACATTAGTCAGGCATATTGATCTGTAGTTTCCAACCTCTCACCGGCTGCCACCTTATAAGATGGGAATTATAGTGACTTGCTTCCAGTCCCTCACTACTATCCCTGTTTCTAATGTAAGATTGAACGGTTGAACAAAAGGCGACGCCAGTAATTTGGCGAGAGGTTTCAGGATGGTCGGGGCGCACAGACTTTGTGCGGTTTAGTAGGGATATTGCTCGCTCGACTTCGTGGGACGCAATATCCTGATCCACCATGGGTACGCCCAGGGTGTCAGATCGGGGTTCAGGCGCTCCATTGCCCGACCGATAAACACTCTGAAACTGTATCATGAACGCGTCCGCAGTGTTCTGGTCAGTCGATCTAATCCCTCAGTTGCCGGAAAATGTGGTCTCAATTTCTTTTCCTAGGGAAGACCTGGGTTGAGCATAACCGTAAACTCTCTCGGGGGTTCTGTTTGATACCGAGTGCTAGGTTGAGTTCATAGACCAGGCGCGTAGTCTTTGCTACCTTGCTTGCTTTATTTCGTGATTTCAAAGCCCTTTTGCAGCTTATAAGACTTCCAGGCCATATGCTTACTTTGAGACACTCTCTTGGTCCTGGCTTAAACCCATGTTTCATGACTCCCTCCTCCGATTAAGTTTCGAGGGACATTCCCTCATTTAAGTGCTTGGGAGTTGTTAATATATTTTGCCCACAAACCTTCAACGTCCTCTATGGAAACTAGAGGGTTCCAGCTCAACCTATGAGCCATCATTTTAAGTTTCTTGTGGCAGGGTTGTACCTAGTGCCGGTTTTAATGGGTGCGCACATTTTACCGATAAGTAAATAGCAAGTTGTCTGCTGCTTTCGAGCGGCACTGCAGGCGATACGTTTATGATTTCCTTGGTTATGGTTAATTCTTCTTTTTGAGACGATCTAACCAAGTAGGAATCTTTTGACTACACCAAGGCGTTGTGCAAATGTAAAGTCTTTGACAAGGTCAAGCACCTTCTGCTCAAAACCTTCAACGTCAGCAGATCCCGATGGCCAGCATAAAAACTTTCCAAAACTAACAGGTAATAAACTGATTGACAAACTTTCTGGAACGATTTCAACAATGCTTTATCCTTCCTCTGGTGTTATTATTGGACTTTAAATGCTCCAAAAAATCATCATCCCGGTTGACATGAAGAACGTGGGCGGGAGTGTGAATAACCATGCAACCACAGCCACAATCTTCGAGCGATCAGTAAAAGGCCACCGCTCTTAGTTAAATTGCCACGGTCATTGTGGAATTATTGGAACCAACGAGCCCAACCTCCTAAGCATATTTATTCTTTTATCAGTTTTTCGGTGATCACGCAAATGTCTGCGGAGTAAATCGCTTTTAACAGACCGCCCCTTTGTCCAGCAGACTGCATACATTCGCTAGCATGCACTCCAGCCACGACTTCTACTAGTGGCTTGCGGTGCAGACGGATGACCAGAGGGAATCTTTCGTCGTAGAGTGACACTCTCTTCAGCTCCGGTATCATAGGGAAATTTGATACCAACAGACCTATCTTTTTGAAGAATGAGAGATGGTCGTCCTCTCTACTGACTGACCGGTGCATTTCCCGTAAGTGCAGATTTGAAAGAACAAGACTGGTTTTGCTTCTTCGCGCGGCGGCCTAAATTCCGGTGTGCAATAACACGTAGTGCGCTGCCATTTTGTTTGATCATATATACTCCCTTCCGCCTCTTTCCAGGTCCTCGAACAGGCGGGATGGCCGCGTCCGTGCGCCGGGCTGTGGAAGATGAAAAACTGGAGCCCGAGGTCAGTGGCCATTGAGCATGAGGTCACCTCTGATTGGTGGTTTGTTCCCGGACCGTGGGTTCCCCTATATATATGGCCAAAGACACGGTGTGAACTGAATCTGCTTCGGTATCCGTGTTGTGCTAATACACGTTCCTCGTTGCTATGTGAATTTTTTCTTTGTGTGTGAGGTAGACCTTATTGCGTTTCGATTACGAACGTTGGACATTATGTGTGTTGTCGCTCGTGACTGACTCTGGAATATTACTAGTGTTGCCAACAAAATGATGTATTCGTGCTTGGTGCATGATGATACTGACAACTGAATGAACGCACGTTGTTAGATGACCAATTCATACGTGGGCCATGGTTAATCACCTGATGCACATGTGTTGTCAGTAGATACAACTACTCGGTAAACGTGGCAGTGTCGATAACCACAGAGGATTCCAGAGATAGCCCGCTATTTTTGTCACCGGGGTTCCAAAAAAGAAAGACTTTCTTTAAAGAGTAATCGTGGCTGATCTTCTCCCCGTAACTGATGGCTCAAGCTTGTTAACAGATACTATCTAGCGTTGACTGTTTCAGCTAACTGTGATAGTTTTCATGTTTTTACGAAAACATGAGGAGGGCCGGTGAAAATAGATTGCGGGGATCAACGCAGACCATCTGTACGTGAAAAGACATGGGCACAATAGGACAGTTTAATTTGCATTTGCAAAAGTGATGATTGCTCTGGTGTTAGCGCAAAACGTAGCTTTTGCACATGGTTTGCCGAAAATCTTCGCAGTTATCCTAGCCATACGTTGCTGAAAGTGAAAGTGAGACGAGTCCACTTTGTAACTTACGAGTACAACCAAAAACTTCCTTAGTCGAAGAAGCGCTCAATTCCTCCTTAATTGTGTTCCGTTAGCCTAAAGGAACTAGTGTAAGTGACTCTTCACAAGCAGGATTACCAGGTGTACTAAGAGAGACTTTTAGCTGACGAAGAAAACGTTCAGCCATCACGTCTTCTGTTGGATGGTAAACCGTGGTGTACATATGCGGGAACCGCAAGGTATTCAAAAGGGCCGCGCACTGTTTCTCAAAAAGTGACCCGCGGTTTATGATCACAAACTTTTGACAAAAAAATTGCACAACCCAACTTTTCAGAAATGCGCTGACTACTTTTTTGAAAAGCAGTTAGGTAACGGTGACGACGAGCCATCTTGTGAAGCGGTCAGCACACGTCAACAGCTAAATCGAGCTTTTGAGCGTGGCAAGGGGTTTACCAGATCGACGCACATGTAATAAAAATGGACTCCTGAACATGGGAAGGCGCCAAGTGTCTCCCATAACGACGGACTGTGAACACTGGCATCGGAGACGTAGGCGGCTCCAGCCGTAAATACCATGGATTGTTTCAGGGCACCTGGAACGCTCAGTGACGAGTCCAACAGAAGTACATACCCCGGGTGAGACACATCGTACAGTGTGTCGAAGGTCACAACGCAGTTAAGCAGACACCGCTGGGCGCAATGTGCTGTGGTAGGTACTGTAGTTGACCGTTCCCTCTGAAGATGTCAGAGGTACGGGCTGGATTTTTGGAGAGCGCTTTTGACCGAAGTAATATATTTTGGAATCAATGGCCTGCGCAAAAGTTATGAATGTCAAATCAATACCACTGTCAGCATGTGCGAGGAGACTATGAACTCGTGAAAAAGCGTCAGTGACTGTGTCTCCCCCTTGACACTGCTCATCGGATGAAGCGTTTGATGAATAGAACGACTGCTTGTGATAAGCTTACACCGTGAATGTCCTGCTTTCTGCTGAACGACGAAAGTGACGAATGTCTAAACGTAGCATAGCGGGATTCCGTGGGCTGTAGGCGTTTGCAGAAGAAAGCTGGGGGTTGATACCGATGGCAAACGAACGACAAATGTGTCAAAGGCGTCTGTTACGGTTGACGGCGGTGCGTTCGCATCAGGATGGGCAAAGATAACTGAGTCGGCGACCACAACGTTGAAGTCAGTGTACGTAATGCGTGCAGTATCTTTGGACTGAAATTTACATTCAGCGTCAGAGGGGAGATCGGCCACTGGGTAGATTATCTTGGCCTAGCGGGATATGAAACACCCATAGTAGCTGATCAGACTGCTGAAACAAAGTAGCTGCTTGAACGATTTCGGCTGGGGGTACTTATGGACGACCTCGGCATTGCTTGGCGGTTCCGTTTTCTGAGAACTTGTGACCCATGAACTTCATTGTGGTCTTATCTAGTTCGCAATTGGTGGGGTTAATTGTAACAGCATGTTGGGTCAAACGCTCTAACAGGGCGAAAAGATGTAAATGTTGTTCCTCTTGTAAAGAAATAGTACCATAATATAATCCAGATAGAGGTAACCAAAGTCGAAAACGCGCGTCAATTCATGGTGGAAGCGTTAAAAACTTTGAGCTACGCCACCCAAACCAGGTGGCATTCAAAGAGATTCAAATGGGCCAAAAATGTAACAATTGTGATTTTGTATGTACCTTACTTGTCCACAGGAATATGGTGGTGAGCGTGCGGAACATCATTGCTGCTAAAACCGGCTTTCCAATATGAACAAATGGTTAAATCCTGCCTGTCATGGAGTGAGTCGCCAGTTGATTATAGGAGCATTAAAATCCCCAAACGGGTATGCGATAGCCTGATTGGCAAATGGACTGGATTGGCCTCAGCAATGCTTCGTCCTCATCTGATTGCGCACCCGGACTTCGATACACCCCGAAGACTATCAGTGGGGTTGACATGGATAAGGCTGACGGCGGTTTGAATACTCTTGCCGCTGCAGTTACGGTTCACGGGTGACTACCTTATAGACATTTTGATCACATAGTTGCGTTGGAAAGCTCTCTCGATCCCGTGGCGAACCCAGGGCTCTTGACATTTTTCTGTGGGCTATGTTATCTGTAAGAACTTGTCAACGTTATTTGCCCACAAGCTATGGACGTCTTTTGTGGTAAATGTTGGATTCCCGGTCACTCTATTAACGTCCGGAATCAGTATTTTGTGGTGGATTCGAAGAAACTGTTGCACTTTGTGTGCCTGCTTCATTAATAGGGAGCATTTGAACGAAAAATAGATCGTCATATGTATATTAGGGGCATCGCCACTGTAATTCACAGGAGGTCAGCGAAATCTTCCATGCGCCCGGAAGCGCTGAAACGGGCACGATAGTGTACGATCAGCTTAAGATACGCCGAGATGTCCCAACACAAGACAACCGGTCGCTAAATAGAACGCCGACCCAAAACACAACCAGTCCCGTGAACAGCGTGTGTATTTTCTAGGGTACGAAACAGAAACTAGGTATAACTCTTTTGCCCTATTCAGTCTTCTCTACAAGTCAATTGCAAGCGGGGTTCGGGTAGCTTGCTGACCTCATAAGTTCAACTCTTCGGTGCGCGTCTTGTTCCTGCGTGCTCGTTAACGTCCATCGTCTGCACACCTAAAACGACAAGTACAAAGAAGTAATTGGCCAACGATTATTCGCTAACTCACTGAATTTTGCCGTCACATTACCATTTTTTAAATTTGATTGGCAGCAAGATTAAATGGGAGTTACCACGGACCGTCTCTGTCTTTTCTACCATGTGGATTTTTAGGCTGGTGAAGTAATTACATGGTGGAATATTTCGGATCCACCTATCTGCTGACTAACCGACGCTCAGCGTACGTCCTCTCCTGCTGTGTGTGGACCTATCCATCTACCTATCCACCTACGCTCGGTCGCTGTGTGCTTCCTTCGTGTGGTGGCCTATGCGTTTCAACGGACCTTGGATGTCAGTGAGTCGTTCCATTTTTATTGATACTACTTTCGTTTTATTTGTACGCATATCTTTTGCACCTATCCGGTACCATCACAACTCTTCTTTGTCACCGTATGGCTTCTGGGTACGCCTACATCGACAAATAGTACGAGGTTATCTCTCAAAAGATTGGTTCCCCAACTGGCCGAAGGTGGATCACCTGCAGCGCGGGCAAGCAGGACTCTACTCACCTTCGTCAGAACAAATCCGTATGATGAGTAGCTTGTCGACATAAGTAAGTGAACTAATACTCTCTCAGGCTCCAGAGTTTGAAATTTTTAATTGTTTCGTACAGTAGTGTTCTGTTTGGTGTGAAACATATTGTAAACCGCCGATCCCGAAGGTCACCTGTATGTCATACTTACCGTCGATTGTTGAGACCAATCCCAATTTCTACCTCTAGAATGAGTCAGTCATAACCCTAACAAGACAGAGGGATTAATCAAGGGCGCATGGACTGAATTTATTGCAAGATACCCGTTGGAAACTTCGGAATAAAAGAGGACAGGACAAACTTGATTTGGACAGTCCACTAAGTACTGCTTATCGCGAAGGCTTGAAGAGCTCTATGATGAAGTCATCGACGGATTCTGGTGTTGCTGCGACCCTATCTCGAGCAACACACATCTAGACTTCTCAGGATGTTGTATGACTGCTGTTAATTGTCCGCTGGCTAAAACTAAAACATTCTCTAATTTCAGTCACCAGACTACGTGCTTGCCCTTTAACTCAGCACCACTGAGGGCGGACATACCAACACTGCTGCAACTACTAACCTGACCGTTCAGGAACGGGCCCACCACAACTGCAGCAAAAACAGGCTCTGTGAAAGCTTAAGAAGTGATTTCCCGGTGTAACCTGCATTAGAGCAACTGACTGTCTCAGCAGTCCCGATGGATTAGGCCGGATTTCTCGTCAACAAATTCCAAATTCCAGCATTAAAAATGTGAGTACCGTTACGATCCAACCGTCTTCCAGCAGCGCTCAGACAAATATCAACCACCGAATTTAAAGCACGATTTGATGGAAGCAATTACTTGTTGGATGATAAATTGCACAAAACAAACATCTACGTACCTCAGCTGTGATGTTTATTAACAAGTTAAGCCGTTGACACGCAGCTCGACTGCTGGAAGATGAGTAAACGTCCTGAAGTAAATTTGCAAGGTTATCTCACATGTCCATCTAATAAAACAAGCCTAACAAAAATGGTTCATCTCCTGTTATGCAAACCTAGTGAAGGCAGTTATTTTGCCCAGTGGCCCCGAGGTCATGAGATCATTTTGCATGAGTATTTTCGAATAAGTTGCAAACTTAAAAAAATAGCGAGTAGCACAGCCTTCGGGAATTTCAGCAGGTACTAAGAACAGAGTAAACTTACGAACCTAACAAGGTGCTGAGTAAACAGAAATCCAACAAATGTTGTAAACATTAACTGAAGTAACAAGTAACAACCTCAGCCGGAAAGCCCTTCCGGGGATTTGTAACCTTGTAAGGAAAGTATCACTATCGGAGCGGTCTCCGGGGTCGAAATTTTCAGAACAAGCTGCACTCACCTCGTCGATTAATGCCACCCATTGAAGCAAACAACTGTTCGAGGAAACCCATAGCAAATATCAAATGTTTGAAAGCGAGTTATCTTAATTGAAACGGATACAGGCCCAACTTACATCTCATAAGTCACGCGAAGTCATATAATTTGGGGGGAGGGTCAGATTATCTGACTAGCACTTAATCGCATTATGACCAATTCGTAGTGCACCGGGATCACTAACATTCGGGAATTTTGAGCCGTCAGTTTGGAGCAAAGCAGTGGTAAAAATACTGTCCCAAATTCCGCGGATTTGAATAAGAAAATAGGGAGGATGGAGCAGTTACCCTTGAAAAACCTCTCGGCCATACAAAGACAGAAATTAAAAATCTGCTTTGTTGTCGAATATATATGCTCGGTCTTCGAGAATAGATATTGTCTAGTGATGAAGGTGACTTTAAACGTTAGGTTATTTGTGAAAGGACAGTGTGACACTTGGTCACAGGCCTCGCTGAAATCGAATGCAACACCTGAGTTGGGACCACTATTCTTGTCCTCCGTCAGGATGTCCAGTAAGTTGAACGTATCTGTTGCTCGTAGCGTGCTAAACTAGAAGCCATGCAGAACAGAAGAAAGAGATTGTTCTCTGAGAACTGCTTGATAATGACGCATCTTGACAGATTGATCGCAATATTGCGTAGGGTTTCAGTAGAGCTATCAGCCGATATTTTGTATGAACAGCCCACAGACTTCCTTGACGTTAAGCTTGACCGTGGGTTCATTCAATTTCACTAGGGAAAAACCGGCACGAAACGTCTAACTCAACAGCTTATGAAGAGGTTCTGCAAGGCAATCAACTGCTCCTTCAAGATTTTTATTGCAGGCCTTTTCTGGGTTCACCCGACTACACAAATTAACGTGTAATAACATTTTTCGAATGTCTAGTACAGAAAGTCCGCCTGTGCTGAGATGTTGTCGTGTGTTTCCTACTAGCAGAATGGAGCGCCAGTTTGGAGCCGCTGTGCAGCAAAATACTGAAGAGTATCTTACCGCTACCCCGACAACGAGGTGATCAAGAGGTGTCGCTGTCATGGAACAGCTAAAGGATCTTTTCTTTCTCAGACAGTGCGGATAGTCAGATGAAAAGGTTCGTTCGTGTGCGCCCTCCATTGGACTTTTACATGTACGAATTCATTGTGTCTATGTATTTCTAGGCCTCGAAGAAGTTCATCATCATCGACTATGTTGCATAGGGGCGAGTAATCAATACTTCTCCCTAGAGGTACGCCATGGCCTAGAATTCCTTGCCTAGGACACACAGTGAACGGTGGCAAAACCGATAATTTCTGCTATTTTTGAAGTGCAAGAGAGAAAAGGTCATTAGGCCGCGTTGATTACAGACGTAGGGAGGCTCGTAACCTTCGACTGGTCTCTTAATGTGTAAGAAAGTCAGCAGGGGGAAGGAGGGCAGAAAGCTATATCCTATGTTGGGTTACTTTCCGTTCGGTCCATGAGATATTGTGATTGGTAGACCGCAAAAGGGTGCGAGATTGGTGCAGTTTCCCTGAGTTCAATGCCCTTGAAAATATTTCGCGGAAGTAAGGGATAACCATTCAAAGACAGGACTCGGCAATTGTGTAGTTCGCCGGTATGGTGTTTCAAGGCCGAAACGAGTTGGAAACGGCCATTTAGGCGCGAAAAGATATTTTTCAAATTTTTCATGAAATATTAAGATGCATATTACGGGACAAATATATAGATTTCTTTGAGCATACTAGTGGTGTTGCAATGGAAAAAATCAGGCGTACCTAAAAATCGCCCATATTC
>JTDE01005904.1:0-11792 GCA_014338405.1 Paragonimus skrjabini miyazakii
GACTTAATGACCTACCTTATCCCGCCTATTGATTATCCACCCCTCTAGTTGTTTGCTATAAAAAAACGCACCCGTGTTATTGTAAATTTGGTACTGATGAGTCAATACGAAATGCTTGCATCTACCAGTGTTCGTGTTCTAACTGCTTTGTTCGAATCATGAAATAGTTAGAGGGAGATAACAGGGCTCGTGGTCACTGGGATCGTATGCGCAGTAGCCAATATAACAACTTATGATACAGAAGGTTGTTTCAAGCAGCTGATTATTAATACAAATATTGTCCACATGTATAAGTAATAATTCAAGACGAGTACCATTAACAAAGGGGAAGCAGACATTGAAACAGAAGAAGTAAGACTAGCTTTAAACTGCAGGTAAATTTGACTGTCTGTTTTTGTGGTATGTCGTTACTTCGGTGTTGATGAACGTCTGAAACAATAGTTAAGGAAAGCTACAATAACAGACATAACAAAACTCCCATTCTGTCATTAACTACTGACACAATAAATTTCGACTAAAACCGGGGAGATTCAATAGAGGTCATACTTGACAATGTTAAGCTGGTCCTCGTGTTTCTCATTGAATTCACAATGACAGAGTGCATACAAGGCATGATATGCTAAGTACTGGAAGGATATAAAAGCAATCGTTTCCGAAAGACCCAAACCACAACTATTTCGCATGAAACGAACTTATCCGTATCCAACACACAACTTTACATCTCAAAACTGTACACGAAGGGCGGGCGTACGTGTGGCAAATAGTTTAAAAAAACATGAGAGTTATCAATGAAATCTGTGAAATGCGTATCTACGAAAGACAAGTGATGGGGAGAACTGGACTCGCAATAGTGCACTGACAATCACACACTTGGACCGACGGCAAGGTTCAGTTTCTACTAACACAGAAACGTTGTTTGCGTGACAGAGACATAATGCCCAGGCACACCAGTAACATTCGCTTAATAGCCCTAGTTCATAAAAAAAAAACAATGTTAGATGTGACTGCGACATGCTGGATATCAATACAGGTAAAACATTTTCTTTCTTTCAGCCTTCTTCAGGAGGAGGTGCTGTCTGTGCATTTTCACCCCAAATTCGCATCAATTGAGATGTTGTCGACAGTTGCACAGATTTCTGCCACTTGGGCAACAGTCTGTCCGTGGACCGCGAGTTGAGAGCTCATGTGTCCAAGGCTAGCACTGCTTCCGAACGTCTTGCAAGACGTGTGTGGAAGAACCACACCTGAAGCCGAGCACTAAGATATTTGTCTACCGCTCAATGGTGCTGTCTATATTGCTGTACGGCAGTGAAACGTGGACATTTTATCAGCGGAACGTGCGCTATTTGAGCCGCTTTCATTTGCAATGTGAGACGCGTCTTGGGTATTCGGTGGTTGGACATGGTTCCGAACACTGAAGGACTGCAGTGGGCGGACATGAACGGGATGGAGGACCTGCTGATGTGGAATCAACTTCGCCGGCTGGGTCACGTCCGTCATTGCAGTCTCTCTGTGTGTCTATTTTCCGAGATATAAGGGTTTCCTTTTCGTGCTAGCTATTCAATTAGCTAACCAGCATTGACCGGCTGGACACAAAGGCCTCACTCACACACCTACTGGTCTTATTCCTTCGGGTTTACACCGGATACGTGGTGTGTGAGTGTAACCGCAAATGGTGCACTGCAAACCACTCGAGGTGATGGTTTAAAGCGCAGACGTCCTTTGGCTTCGGTCACTGCGACAGGCTAGTCAGTTTCGGATGTCGCTAACCATATCAACAGTCCGCACGTTGAGCAGTTATTTCGATTGGTGAATCAAGGTTAACTTCGTGATAAAAGACTCGCAGCCTGGATAGAGAGAAAGCAGCCATTAGTTGAGCACATGCACCGTATTGTGCAAGGTGACGAAAGTTCTACACATGGGTAGCGATCTCAATCAATGGGCAGAATGAAAAGTGAGCAGAATTCTCATCAGAAACAAATAATGTAACACTGCGAGATCTCATTTTTCCCATGAATCGCCTAGACAATAACATCCAATCTGGTTGAGAAATTCAGTTTAAAATATAAAAATCGTCTCCTTTCGTGATTGGTGTGTTTACCGCATTGAAAACTTCTGAGATCATCTTGATCCCTAAGCAAGAGAATGTTCTCTGTCTGACCTCAAAAAAATCTGAAAACAGTCTATAACAGAATGTTCAGCACTCACAGTGTACCAAGAATCTGGGAGATGATCAAAGAATGCAGCGGTTATGCGGTAACGTTAAAACCAGTAGTCGAGTATTTTTCATGAAGCTGACAACCAATTCTATTTACAAAATGCCCGTTTTCTGAGGAAGTTAGTTTGACCTTACGGAAAACAAAAGAAGGCCGGCAGGGATCCAAAAGTTTCCCCGTAGTAAAGTATCACCACACAGTTAGTAAGGTGTACCACGTCGTACAAATTCTAGGCTGTGTGACATAGTTACAAAACAGAAAGTCTAAGTCGTGAATAGTATTTCTCCGTTTTATAGCTTCTTATTCAGTTTCTAATCCAAGTCCATACGTTCCACATACACAAAATTAAATGCCTTCGCCTTTCAGTTGACCTTTGTACGGTAAAATTATGAATCTCCCGTGAGTGTATGCAGTGTAAGAACGAAAGCAAGGATGTTCCGAATGTTTGTCAAACAGCTCAAATGAAGGGGAATGGAGGAACGCAAGCAGTTAGCCATTGTAAACTGAGCTACACGATAACAGCGAACACTTCTTGATACGAAGTCACACCTCACACAATTACCGGCAAGTAGCCAGTGACGTTAAGGAAATATTCGGCTCAAAACAACCCACGTCCACGTTTTCTGCTCAACAAAGATAGCATGTTTAGTATGCGACTCTGGTAATGTCACAGGTGTGACAGTGATGTATAACGACAAAAAGGTATACATCCAACGGGACTCGAAGCACCCCTCTAACCACCCACAGACCAATCACCAGGACATGTGGTCCCTTGGTGAGCAATGACCAGAAACAAATGAAATGTGCGCGACTCAAACTTCACGAAACAGGTGTTTTCGTTGACCAAGCTGGATTTCCCAAAGATCCAACAGTACAGACAAAAGAATAGACGTGAATGGAGACGGTGATGACCGACTACGAAGCCGATCGGATTCCACTTTACCAGGGCCACCAAGCAAAACAAGTCACCAAACTATCAACAGTGTTGTGCGGTCATATCGACGTCAACGTTATCCTATTGCAAGGGAGTGAATGGAAGTAACCGCATGCAAAACGCCCGAAATGCTTTACACAAAAGCATTCCGTTCAAGCACGATGACAACACACTGAGTATTCCAAATGCTGAATTCCGAAAAAGTGATCAGTTATAACTATTACAGAATTCGTGGACGCTCTTTGTGAACCCAGAACACAAAGTAGTCCCATCGAAAAAAAAACCATATTAATATCTGGGGTTTGTTAAGCTCACATCGTCCGAATTTTCCATTCTGGTATCCTCACACGTACAACGTAATAATGCACTGCCTTACTGGAGGGGGGGAATAACATGTTCAATTGCTTTACCGCACACAGAATGTTCTGTTTGAATATCTGGCGACATTAATGAGCCGTGTTATGGACAGTTAAACAACTAGAATGCTCACCTAGGGCGCTTTATTAAGGAAAAGAGGCACGATGACCGATGTTCCAGCTAAGTGAATTGTGGTTATGATGACTTCAAAGTGAAGAGATGCATGTTATTGATGTACTAGGAATACGATTTCCGCACAATTCCATTTACGAAGAATAGGTGAAAATGTCCCCCGGTATTAGAACGTTCTGGTAGGATCGACAATTGTATACTTTGAGTATTCTGTAAACAGCCAATCTTAATTTACCAGAGCAACAGACAGTTCTTAATGAGACGCGTCTTACCCTTCACGAGACATCACAAGCACAATAGTCACCAGTTTATATACATTGAAGACAGCTTCATGGCGTACCAAAACAAGTTATTATTAGCTGAATGTACAAGTAACGGATCTCGCTACCAAATGCATGGCAATTTATTTGTGAGACACCTTTTCTATGCTTTTAGCACACGTCAGCTACCGACACGCGTTTGTGTGAACCACCACCCAACAGCATAACCAGATTTCAATGATTGTCTGTGTAGGCCGATTTGTGAAGGATTACATAGAATGTTTGCTTGTCTACAAATACGTTTAAAAAAGGGTGCAATGGACTAGAATAGTTCAGCATAAATGAACAAAAATAATGGAAAAGTTGAGTGGGTGCGAAATGATTATGAGATTGATGTGAGTAAACAGTGTAAACAAAAATATCTGCATTCGATTTCTTGTCAAGACGAAATGACCACATTTCGCCATTTACAAAGGACAGCTAATTTGAAAAACTGTATACACCCGCATTGTGAATAGGCAGTATAGGTCTTTTGTGCGATTCATTCAATCAATACAAACCAGGCATTTCGTGGTATGAACCTTAAGATTTTGATAAACAGGCTAAGTTTAAATTTTTCACCTTATAGTAAGGTGGAACAAACAGAAACCAGATCACTGATGAGTAGTCGGGGATTTTGGTAAATTTCAAGTTGAATACACAATTGATCGCAACTGTCGCACTCCCATAGACTTTCCAGTAGGCCCCTTTCGAAAAGAAGCACTAGACTCGAGTTTCGCTCTCATTAGAACTCGTCAGCAGTGCATATCCACGCCACTACCGGGACTAGAACGGCGGCCATGCTGTTCAAGAGGCAACCATGTTTACCACTGCGCCATTGACCTCACATTGGGCACGACCGAATTGTCATATATGAACGCTCAACCACTTTCGCTTGTGAGAAACCAGATTGTTAAGAGGTAATACATCTGGTCATCTTGTTTTAAATACCACAACAAGGTGTCCGTCAACTAACCAAGACAGTGAAACATAATGTCGCCGAAGAAGGATAAAACCACTAGAATAAACAATGTTGACTATTTACGATATCAAACGTTACTAGGAATATTCACGCTGATCGAAACAATCACACAGCACCTCTAACAGAAAGGGCAAGTTATCATGTCACCTGGACTGACTGATGAGACAACAGACGTTTAGCGACTTAGAGTATCCGGTTGATCGAGAGTACTGCCGAAATTACTTATAAAAGAAGTATTTGATTGCACAGAATCTTACCAAGATCTCCCTGATGGCATGGCCAGAATTTCTACTTAAAGAAACAATCAAACTCGTCATGACGGATAGTAAGCAATAGGACGATGCCTCCGTACTCGTGGTCAAATCGTAGTCTTTATACCACATGGGTTTCACAGGAGTCTGGTAAAAAAGATGCGGAAGCCTTAAAATAAAAATCCACACAAACGGTCAGAGTTCTAAAGTTGAGATGATCTGAAAAATGGTTTAAAAGTAACAAGGGAATTTGCAAACATCTGGTAGTACATATTCTCATCTGAAAGAAAATACCTTACAAAGTAGAGCATTTTCCAGAAATAAATTTTAGAACGAAGTAAAAAAAACACGCTAGTACATAGGTTTTCTGCATATCATCAGATATGCACTACAAAATGGAAACACAAGCGTCAAATGTGGAGGTGAACATACAAGAGACATACGGCTGTGTTATACGCTAAACAATCGCTGTCAACGTTAGCATGACAGGATTAAGCTAACAGACTAATTTATCTGCAACTCAGAACTTATCAGTTATGCAAGTGATAAAGACTCGTGTAGGAGCCATATGGTGATGACTTTTCAAGAGATGACGAGCGACCGTTAACATCGGTAGTCGGTTCAAACCCGGGTTAAAATTAGTTCACAGCCCCTTAACGGTTTGCAACATTTGTGAGTGAATATTGAAATCGTTTACGTCGAACGATGTTCTGTTTTACGTATCTGCGAGAAATGAACACTCCCGGTTGAAAATTTATCAAATGGCGAAAATTAGTTTATGCACCAGGACAATCAGCATGTGTAGAGCTGATCGTGCAAGGTAGCCCAAACATCATCAAAGTTGCCTGAGCCGTAACGCATGGTTTTACATTTAGAGGTTGGCGTCAGTACTACTGATTAACCTTGCCCCGGGCAGCGCAAACATTTCCCAGTACCTGACACACACACACACAATACAAACAGAATCAATTCACTACAGTTCAGGAAACAAGTTGAAACTTGATCAGATGGTGAACAAAATCCAAGAGGTCGATAACCAATCGACATAAATCGATCGCCTAGCGCAAAAATTGAGAATCTAGCTGTAGGGTGAATCACTCAAACCACTGACAGGCCAGAGTGCAGTATTTCTCGACAGGTTAAAAGGCCGTTCAGACAGCCAATTCACGAGAGATCCAGAACATGTAAAACAAAATTAAACGACACTAGAGTACGCAAATATTCCGTGTCACTGGTTGAAAAATTGATTCCAAGTGACATGAGAACCGTTATTGATTTGCTTTCCATTACTAATGCTTCCAAAGACTGAAAGTGATCAGTCATTCGCGATTCAACTACAAATTAGTAAGCACACAACAGAAAAGGATAAAGAGGGATCATAAAAATGTTTTATCTAAGTGATTGCCAGCAAAATGGTCATCGCAGATATCGGGTGCTTGCAAGAACTGTTTTCGAACATGTCTACCTTGAATACGGTTGATTTTTTCAAGGCATCCATGCCTTGTTAACTTGTGTTAAGAAAAGCAAATGATTGAGTAGCATCGTGTTTCAATTGCACATAGCTTGACAAAAGTAATACTCTACGTACATACCCGATCAATCGGAGATGAGAAAGAACAGGAAGACGAGACGACAGTTGGTTTTTTGTACAAATGGTCTCTAGCAGACAAAAAAAGCGAAATCATACGTTGGCACAATTCCGAAGTGTAGACAGGTAGATTGGAGAACATCACCGTACATGTGCGCGACATCTCAAGTTGTCGACCAACAACAGACAGACAAACACAGCCCATACATACGGCAAGAATATGTGTGGGTAAAGAAGATGAAAGCCCCGGGTTTTCAGTTCCCCTATTACTATGTACACAGGTAGACACAAAGACGAACTACAGACCAACTGAACACTACTCAGGGGCGAGTGACAAAGAAGAAATGCAAAGTTTGGCACAACTGATGCTTTCGTGAAATCGATCGATTGATGACGACGGCAGAGCTGTTCTGCACAAGTGGTCATGCACGTATAGCCAATAGGTTTTTGTGATACAGTAGGACGTAGGCATCCGTACGTAGAACATGTTCCAGACTGACTGACACGATTTTCTGATCATCACACAGACACCAGGATCCCGGAGCGGAGCGGATATACGCAGTGTAGTGACCAGAATTGGTCTGGCCACTGTGATTCACGACTGCGTAGAGTGAGTAGCTGAAAAATTAAAACAAAATTACAAGCAACGTCATGGAAGTGGCTTTGTCATTAATAGCGAGCAAGCGTTTACGTAAAATGATTGAAATATATTGTGTCAACCTTGCTCGCGAACTCTACTATGGACATTAAATCAATGAACCCAGAGGCAAGCTGCTCAACAGAAACACTTCCATCATGAGGGTTTCACACAAACAGATAACATATCATTTACATTTGATGCACAGAGTCGTTAATGCATTTGGATTAGATTCGATCACAATCGTACTACAATCTAATGGTTATCCTAAAAGATTCATAAGGAAGTATAGTAGAGTAAAACCGCCATCCGAACAGGTGGATACTGTGAGATGAAACGTTTACATAGAACTGCCCTAAAGGTGATTATGGTACGTATCGAACAATGTGGAATAATAAAAACCAGTAAACGAAGATTTAACGCAGCCGAGCTTTGTGTATTAGCTCGGACCCAGAGGCTGCCTGTGTCTTCAATCAAAGAAGATCAGCATGGCAGCGCAAGATTATATGTAACTGCAAAGTAGGTTACATAGGCAAAACCAAGAGGTGCTTGATCACCAGAGCGCAGGAACATGACTCAATGGGTGCAGAACTCAGTATTATCGAAGAACGGCAATGTCGTTGAAACATGCAAACAACCAGTGTCCGCAGTCGCTAGATTCATCCTGACCACTGGTCACGTGATCGATCCGGCCTGCGCATTCAGAGGCTTACAACGTGATTTTTATCTAAGATTCTTGCGGTATGCCGAGGCGATCGAAAAAGATTGACTGAAATCGGTCTTGTGGGTTTAGAAACAATTGTTCGTGAACTTGACAATGCCTTAGACTTAGCGACCTTTCCTAACCCATTGAGTGGCTATCTATCTTATCCCCTTAATTGCTGAGTGTAAAAAAACGATTCATGTTGTTGCACATTTGGTACTGACCACTCACTACGAAATGCTTATGTGTAACATTTTCCGTATCTTAACTGTTTTGTTAAAACATCTGATTGAGACGAAATGTTTTGGACTAATGCATTCGGTGACTGTAGACGCCTTAGTCGATTAGCACAGCGAGCGCATAAAAAGGGTACTCCCTTGGGTGGAGATGTTATTGTCAATCTGAAGGAATTAATGTAGTGTATGTTCTGGTTGTCGAAAAAATCAGCCTACGGGATGAGCTGTATTCACCCTGACCAATGAGAGGATGTTCGTGTGAAAAAACTAAGTTGAACGCCAACTAATCGATTAGTTTCAATTGATTCACACTTCAAAACCAGTTTACCACTCTGTACGGTTTCACTCTTGTTTGGACAGATCACAGAGAGAAGAAGTGAAATGAGATTCGACCAAGTTGACTCTCACGTCCGTTATACAACTCGCCCTATGCATATCGGAGTGACATTTCAAGTTCCTGCTATTGCTATTGTAACCCGCGCAAAATAACCGTGAAGTGAATTACGTACATCCAGTCAAATATAATACACCCACGCTATACGTAAAGTAACCAACTGGCACATGGATCATTCCACGTTAGGCACCTAGCGTAGAAAGTAAACATGTATAAGAAAACACATTGAATCCGGTACAGTGATCGAATTTAAAAACAACGTTTTGAAAATCGTAACACAAGGTAACAACATTAAACTATATTTCTACTGTTACTTGTTGAATATATCAACTTCAAGCAAATAGAAATTTGAAACGTATTGCACGTATTCGAAGAGGATGGTGGGTCCTTATTTTTGAACATTACGTTTTAGGAGAAACCTAGTCAATTTGAGGCAATCATACAAAAACCGAATTATGATTGCAGACCACATGGAAATTGTGCATGATTTTTAACAAGTAAGTTTGCACAATAGCTTTGATAACGAATGTGAACTGAAAAATACAATTGAACACTCACATTATAAAAAAATGGCCAATATATAAAATCGGACGATTGAATGCTAACAGTGTACACAGTGGTGAAACAATCATACGTGAAACGAAGTATGCTTGCTTGTATATGCGCTTCATAATCATTGCAGTCACTTTGAATCCGAAAAATCAAACAAAACTGATTAATGTTCACTTAAAAGATGGTTTGTTACCACCAAAGTGGTTAACAGCGGATCAGACATTATGACGACAGAATACGTATGATCAGACGACATAAGTGAACTTACTTATTGAGAATGTAACTGAAGTGGTGTCGACAAAAATCACACTACACTACACTATTCAATGATGTCAAATAGTCCAACTAAACAGTTCGAAAGGTTTGACGTTAATGGATGGTCTGATTGGCTACATCATATGAACGAAAGCCGGTTGGTCATAAATTCGATTCAGTGGAAGTGACGGTTACCGACACAATTGGATCGGTACAGTCAACATCAAAACACAGTAACCGCATACAGTAGCACCAAGTTCATAAGTCACATTTAACATATTCAAACGCAACAAACATAGGATCAACATTAAAATAAGGAAGTAGTCAATTTTACTCTCGATAACAAAGTTCACCAGCGTCTTGATATCGACTCTGGGCATAATTAATTAGGAAGAATTTTGGACTACTGCAGGTTGAATGAGTAATGTAGTGACAAGGTTTCGACCAAGGGGCTATCGGACAGCTAAGTGTGACAACAACGTACTACCAACCAAACCACCGAGAGTGTAGACATATCTTAAGATTCATTCAACCGCTCTACATATTGCTGTCCAACTGACCAAGTAGTTCGTGCTTCATGTCCATTAGTGCATGTCTTCACAAGTTGCCCGCAGCAATTAATAATTGAACGTTTATTTTTGCCACACGTGTGATACGCCACAAACCCTTATTCTCCTTCAACATTTTCCTTGCTAGTATGATAAACTCTGAATTGGGTTTTATCATCGCTCAATTTAATTGTTTGAGCTACTGCTTTGAAAAGTGCCGGCTTTCGTGCACAGACTCTACTTGGTTGTGAGTCGTACAAAATCAGCTTGATTCAAGTAAATCTTCAATATTCTGCTCGAGTCAACAGGTCAACAGCTACGATGATGAAATCTACATATAACCGTGGATCAATACAGAACGTAATACTTAACTTTCCAGGTCCAGAAAATCCGGTCAAACGTGGTGTAATTGACGACCACACCATTCAGATAATGTGAGGCGTTGAGAATTTCTACCTCAAGAAGGACGAATGTAGTTAAAATGATCCCTCCCTCTCCGTAGATACTGTGATCGCCAACCAAACCGGCAAAATACTTAACCACATGGGCAATCGATGAAGCACACAGAGCGTCCTAAATGTCGCAGCAAGGTGTGCAAAGGTGAACATTATCCCGATGACAATCTGCACGGTCGAGTAATCAACGAACAGCCGGGTTTTCGGTTAGAAAAATGCACCCCCGCGGATTCGAACAGAGGTAACCAAGGCATGCACTGTATGACAGGATTATGCTAGCCAAGGTAGTGATAGGAGAAAACTGTAGCCGCAAGATCCAACTCACATCCGTTAATTCGGTGAGGTCTCACGAAATGCTATACCCACATAGTTTATTTTAGACACGGGTTAGTAATGTAGACCTTATGGCCACATGAGTATGTTCGAGTGTGTTCGTCCGATAAAAACAGCTTTACTCAAAAGTCACAGGTAACTACGGTACAAAACGTAGTTCGATGCAGACAAGCAAATTAGTAGAAGGTTAACATACAAAACAAATACAACGTATTTCTCAGATATAGTTTTAACATAGGATCTGACAAAAAATGAACAATTCAATCCGCGTGTGGATTCAATTTCCGGTGTTGCAGACGAATAAATCCTTATCTGAGGCAGACTACAGAAAATGATTGTTAACAAGCCCAGCCAATTGTCAGTTCATCCCCCTCCCTGTGCTCGTATCGTGGGGTCATAGTGTGGATGTAGAAGCGATTAAAGCATGACCGACGAATACTCACAACATTCAAGAGTATGCCAATCGATGGAGCAGATGCGAATCACAGATTTTGATCGCCACAACTAAAATGAAGTAAACTGTCCGGAAGGGAAGAAAAAAAATATTAAATCTGACAGTGAACTTTTGTAAGAGTTTATCCACACCCAAGATTATCACTTGAGTTTACTACCGTGAAAATTTGCGAGAATGTGTAAATGGGAGAGAAGAGTATGTCGGGTTCTGAACAACGTAGACCTAACTGCCGTTATATATGGTCTTTTCGCAAAAAAAAAACGTTTTAGACACAAGGTAGAGGGCAATCACTGTGTGCGTGTTGCCGCCCAACATAAATATAAATCAGAGTGTCGAGAAGCATTACGTTAGAAACATAATATAAAGAGGTTGGATACAGACAGAAGGTTCCTCCTGGTAGTTCACATAATAAGTCTAGAAGAGGTATCTGTAGGAAACTGAAACGTAGTCTAAAGGCTGGTCGTGA
>JTDE01005904.1:11892-28879 GCA_014338405.1 Paragonimus skrjabini miyazakii
CCCGTGGGTCCGATCCGGTCGAGTGATGACTCATTCGGTCGCCCACGCCGTTCTCCATCCGCTCACCGTGGGTGTTTGAACGCACCTCCCCCCTGCGTTGGGGTATTCCGCCGAGAGCTGGAAGGCTCGTACTTCCTGCCTGACAATCCCCCACACTCTTAATGACGCAGGGCAATGAAAGCCGTGGGGAAGCTGTCTTGTTGATGACGCCTTATTTTCATTTACAGCTCGGTTGTTCGTTTGCAAGGCGTAGGCGCCTTGATGTTGTATGTTTGAATGTAGACGTAGCTATTTTTTAGTGGTTAGGTCCCCTCCCCTTCCCTTTTTTTCTCCTCTCTTCTCTTACAGAGTTTGCTTTTTCTTCTTCGTGTTTGTGTGGCAGTTAAGCATCAGTGTGAACCACTGATAATGATGGTGAAGATGAGATACAGACAAATCAAAGACCGCTGCAACAAAAGTGCAGAGGTAAGATGTATACGTTTAATGTATATAGCTGGCGCACGTGGTGTACTTCTAGTAAAGGCCACGGAACCACGCTCAACGGAAAGGTCACGTGACTTAGTACGATTAGGCTGTTAGTAATGAGGATATCGATTAGCGAGTAGCGACCACGCGCTAGATAATGACATGGGACAGTAATCCAGCTGGGATTTTGAAGCATCTTGCCACATCAAGAGCAGACGTCTTGATGCAGCCGAGAAAAATGAAAGTGCCCATATCTACGGCGTTACGTGCAGACGCACAGAAGACCAGTGTGCCACCAGAGATAGGAAATTTCTACTCAGCGCTTCTTGATCAGCACACTTAACATAAGAAGCCAAAAAAAATCACCCAAATAAGTAACTGGACAAAACAAGCATAGAACTATCTGACCGCTGTCTAACAGTATTAAGACTGCTTCCAAAAGCAAATCGGTGCTCCCTTGAAATCGGATCACACAACGGATGCTTTTCAAAAAACCGCGCTGTTGACACATAGGACGATAACGATGCTCACTCAGTCTTAATCAGAACCTACTTAGCAGCGAACAGAGTAAGGCGACTTCGTGTTTTTTGGACTAAACAGTTGGACGTCGTGACGTTTAGACCATAAGAAAATATTGTTGACATGACTTTCATGAAATATGTAGAAACAAGAAAGTTAGATAAAAACGCTCAGCGTTAATTCTGAGTGTAATTTCATTGATCAAAAATAAAAATGCAGCGGTCCGTGACAATACATTGTGGATTCTTCTGTTATTAGTCCTCCGTTCAGCAAGATAGTAGGGTAATACATGTGATGTACAACGGAAAAGTGGTTAACTTCTAATGGAATTCAAGGTTATTATGGCCCATGTGGAATCCTAATATCTACCACATTGGTGGACCTCAAGACAGCACCGACTCGATAAACAGTTTGATAAGGAATGTGCTGGAATGAAACGAACGCAACACAAGATCTGTCATATTGTCAGAAATAACATGCCCATAAGGTGTGATCAAGGTTTTCGAATGAAACAGAAGAAGAACGTTCTAGTAGGTCTTTTCAGTCGTACAGTCATTGTGAACACGATTGCGGTCGATAAACCTACAAAAACTGTAGTAAAATATTCTACAAAAAGCATCGCCTGGAGTGTATAGTAGAGAACACACAACTAAATGATGCCATCATCGTTGTTTTATTGTATGGTATAAACCAAAATGTTTAAAACCTGAGAGGAACCTTGGAACGTCACATATTATTATTTCAACACAGTCGAACTTTGGGAATTCAGAATTCAGCTGGTAAGCTACAAATGATGGAGTACTTGGCAACACCAGTTTTGTCGTAAGTGTTGCGCGCTCCGCAGTTTCGGCAGTCAAATGAGAGAAATCATCTTAATCTCACAGTATAAAAATTAACAGGGGCAGTACACAGAAGTTTTATTTTTAACGCTCCAGCTGATCGTTAGTCAAAAGTGTAACACCTACAAGATATTTGTTTTAGCGAATTTCAAACAGTTGAGATATATCACAACTTGACCAAAACAATGAAAATACGGACAGCGAAGACTGGATCGCTCGGTGTGCCCACTGAGCGCCCACCAGGCCAGTTAATATTCATTGACAATTGAGTAAAACCACAAAATAATCGTCAGTTATGATTATCCCGGCCGTTCTGTCTAAGAGAAGCAACGGGTGTCCTTTTCCTGTCTAGTTAGGCAGCCGCACCGAAAATATCCGTGAGCATGGTATCTATCACTTGTTGGAAGACGGTTGACGCTGTCCATACACATAATGGCAGGTGGTTGAATCGGTAGAATCCTTTGTGTGTGTTAATTATCAAGTTTCTTGAACTCGTCAGTGACCGGCAATTGTGAATAAGCCTCGACCAGGCCGCGCTTCGAGAAACATTCCAGCTTTGTGAAGAGATCCTTGAGTATCGGCAAGGAGTACTGACGCGTCTCGAGGACATCATTTAGACCTACAGAGTAGTCTGCACAGAGCCAATTGTTCCATTCGTCTTCTTTGGTCATGACGATAGGGGCTGCCCATGCTGAATAGTTCAATCATTGCAGCTTTTTGAAGACGTTCCAGTTCCTGCTCGATGATTGCCAGTGCAGCGTAGGGGATTGGATGCTTGGTTCGAAATACCGGCTTCGTTCCAAGTCACAGGGGTAAAACTGTCTTCGTTTTGGTGCAGAAGCCGTTTTTCTGTGACAACATCCGAGTGTCTCTGCTGGAAAGCGTCTGTGAACTGAAAGTGGATTTCTGGGAAAACCGCAGGCTTTTGTAGAGACTGAGTTCGGTTACACATAGTGGTCTGTTAAGTGGATACAGTTTGTCGATCCAATCCTGTCCAAGGAAGTCAAGGCCAGGATTGCAAGTCACGTGGCAGGTACCTCTGTTTTTCGACCTGTTAAGGACTCCAGTGCACTGAACTTCGCTAATGATGAGCAATCGACTGCCAGTAGCGCTTCGAGCAAGTTGAATGTTATAACTGAATCTACGGTCTACGAACGCATAAGCTGACTATGACAGATAACAGAACAACGGTTAACGGCACGGCAGATAATAGAGCAACGGATAACCTGAGTGAACAACCGACGACAGGGTGTACACGATTAACTCGGAAATTCCCAGCTAACCAAACCACCTAAGACCAACGTATGAAGACAGGAAGAAGACTGGCCCTCAAACGGGGCTTTATTATGTCGCTCAGTTCGAGGACAACGTGGTCACAAACTAGTTCATAGAGTTTGTGACCAATAAGAAAGTAAAATCGAAAAATGGACCAGGAAAAATAGCGAATCTCCAGTCAGAAGACGAGCGTGTAGGCGGGATGCCAAAAACAGCGAAGAATGTTGAGAACGCTTGTGGAGGACAGAGAAGCACACATTCTTGCCAACTTTGGAGGTTACTTAAAATAGTAATGTGGTAGACCTCAGATAGGACACAGGTTTCTCAGGTTTTCCACTTGACAACAAGTAATTTGAGAGAAGGCTACCATGATGTTGAGGTTCATAATTACTTTTGATCGTTCGAATACTTGGCGGTGTTAGACCAGCTGACGGATAATACAGGTATGGCCAATTCATGCTCAGCTTAAGTGAAATCGAGGTTGCTCCTCGCAACATTGCTGTGTACGTACTTCGACAATCCGCGAAGCTCGCGCGGGCATTTATCCTACATAGAAGTGATTATCAATTGCTCTATGATGCAGAAACTTTTCAAGTGGTCCATTCCTTAGAGTACGGAATGGACGATCTTCTGATTAGCTCGTTTCTAGTGCCCCCAAAAAGAACCGGAGGTAAATCCCTCAAGCAAGGTGCCCTACAACATTCAAGAATTTAGATTTTTTCATGGAGTTCCACTTCAATAGGGCAAGCGCAAACCATGAAGCGCAGAGAAGCCACCGAACAGGAAAAGTTGAAGATGTCAGTAAAACGGTGACTATGCTCCCAGGACTGTAGTCATGCTTGCAGGTTATGTTGTTGAGCCGGCTGCATCACGAAGACCTGGCCGTCTGGCATTGGTGGCCCGAGTAAGATAGAACAGCTCCCGGATGAAGCGACCAAGTTTATCTTGGGTGCGCATTCCAACCGTCTCAGTTCATGGTCACTTTTAGTCTTAAGGATAGAGTGCTCTGTGATACTCGCCATCGACCGGTATTGACCGACGCGCGTGAGGGATTTTAACAGAAGCTGCAGAAACACAGTGGTGCACGTTGAGGTGAATCGACCAACAACTGTTACAGCTATCTAATTGGGTAGAGGTTTCTGTAGGCGCGCTCGGATCTGATCTGCTCTATTTGGTGATGGAGAAGTCAGTCTACTGACAATCCCCGTTTAGTAGTTGCCTAACAGAGCTGAATGCGTAAGACACGGTGAAAATGCAGACACTGGTAAAGACTAACATGCAGTCAGAGTCGAATCAGGTCGGTGAATACGAACCGTAATGTTGCAGACGAAAATGCCGTCAGTAACCTACTACATTGTGGTCGGTTCGGACCTGCACACGCGACGAAGAAGCGAGACGGCATATTGTAGAACAACGTTTCAGATGGTGAGAATCCGTACACACAAGGAACACATGATGATGTGGGAAAAAACTCGGGAAGCTGAATCCATTGATAAAGAAGAAACCATTGCGATCGAACCAACCCCTTAAGTGTGACATTCAACTGGTGACAGACAGTCAAATCAAACAGCAACCCTCTGGCTAGAATCAAATCAATCTTACGCGCACGGCAGAGAAGATCAAAAAACAACAGCTGACAAAACTGTTCCTTGATTATCTCAGGGCTAAAATTTGCCGCAACATACGCAGATATAAGAGACAGAGCGATTCTATAACCAGGAAGCTTGTTAACTCCACAAGAACCTTCGAGAGTCACTGCATAAAACTGACTGTTCGCCTGGATCCCGTCCAACAGAGGTTTCAGTTCTGATGCTCAGGGCAACGCTGTCACTCGAGTGTTCAGATGATGATGCTTCAGCGGATCCAGAAAGACGCATACAAAATCTTTCAATATACAAATGAAAGATCTGCGGGTTTAACCGAGTGCATTCGAGAAGCAGCATACATGAGAGGTGAGGGAGCTCACGATACGCTCTTATTCTGCCTGTTGTCCTGTTCGCAATACTGTAAGCAAGGTGGCATTCGCTACTTCGAAAACGGTAGCAGAGTGTATGTGGCCTGACGCATTCGCTAAAGTAGTCCTGTCAGGAAGACAAGATATCAGGTTTTGGTTGTTAACAGTTGACTCACAACAAACAACAGTACTCATAGCCAAAGTCATACTATAGAACTGAAAGCGAAAGACTGGAGATTGTCTATAGAGCATAGGGAAACAAGAGCGTGCAATAGATTACTATGGTCAAGAGTAAGGAGGTCCATATTTGACTACGTTCCAAAGGTTCGTGATAATTGTAGGAGACATAGCAACATTTACCAATATAAGCTCCATCAACATTAATATACTCAACTTATATGTATTCCGACGCGGCAATACTTCTCGGAACCTCAAGTATTCCAAAACGGTCGAATTTAAGTCATCCTTCTCCTCCTCCTCCATTTTGTACGACGCAGCCACTTCCTTGAAAGTTAAAACAGGCAAGACCCAGTAGGAACCACGTCTGAAGAATACGGTGATTAGTTCAGTTGCCCGAAGCTGCAGTCTCGGAAAGCGGCTAGGGTAACTCGAGAAACACGGTGTTTGCATGCAAGAGCAGGAATCCTCTGGTAAACTTTCGCTGGACTGATTCACGCAGCCGGGCCGTCAACCCAGTACACTAGAGACAAGCAAAACCTGGTGATGTGATATAACCGACCAACAGGTTTCTCAAGGAAGTCAAAAGAAAGTTGCCATGAACTCCCACACCGACAGTTGGGTTCTCAAGTAACAATGAACTGCAGTACCCCAGTCGCGTTGACCTGGTGGAGTCGGGTCTCCTCCACTTGTAGATTACCACAAGTCCACTATTGCAATCCACTCAGTCCAGTTTCCATATCGATGACAACAAATCAAACATCCATCGGAAACAGACGCCCGACATGATGAACCAGTCTTGCTGGGTCGTTGGAGTGCCTAGAAATTTGAGGAAATGTCGAAGGTCTCATCAATTTAGTCCACTACTAATCACGCCTCTATAAACACCAGACGTTCCACAGCAGTGCAATTACCTGAAGTTGTCGTTTTGACAGGTTGCCTACAATCAGTTGCTGATCCAGCTTCTATTCAAGAAACCGCTCCCCCTAGATGTTTATAAATGTTTATAAATGCATGACAGATGTTTTAGTTCCGCCATTCATATAGAAATCCAACAGTTGTCTCCTTGAACAGAAATGCACCCTGGCACTGCCTATCGAGGAAGGGTGTGTCTGAAGAGTATGTAAATTTGCTGTTAAAATTCGGGCAGGGTCAGGGCTTACGGCAACGCATTACCGACTTTTAATACCTCAGGCGGGGTGCGACAAGACTATCCAGCTTCCACTTTCCTATTCAACTATGTAGTAGACCAGATCTTGACAGACTGCGAATATGAAGGTATGGATTTGCTTCCAAACACTAGCCTTCAAGGAACAGAGTATGCAGACGAAATCGTCCTAATATGTGAAGGCTCACAAGGAGCGCAGAACATCGTATACAGATTAGAGGCTTTAGTTCATCAGTTTGGTATGGTTTTTGCATATACTAAATAAAAGGTGTTGTTACAAGATTGGCAGGAATTTACGCCGCACTCCCCCTTGGTGGTGAGAAGTTGGAATTTGTCGAGAAGTTCAAGTGTCTTGGGAGCTGTAGCAGCGCTGGCGAAATGTCTACTTAGATCATAAATCACACAGCAGACGCTCAGACAACGTTTGCCGAATTAGCCATATGTGACGTTGGCATGATCTCAGTCTTCCTGTGAAAGTCCGTGTACAATGCCACCGTAAGGACGGTTCTATTGTAAGGCTCCAAAACCTGGTCCATTCGGGCAGAGGATGTTCATAAAGTATCCGTTCTCGACCATCGGTATCTCTGAAGCATTAGTGGCGTGCGGTGAGAGCATCATGTCAGCAGTGACGAAGTTCGTCGACGTCTCTTCTCAACGGACAAACTCTGTCAACCCTTGAGCATTTTGATTTCGTCTCACAGGATTCGTTGGCCGGGCAACATCTTATGAATGTCAAGTCATCATCTGCCATATCGTGCCTTGTTTGCGAACGGTGGGTTAGGCTGGAAACGACAGCTCGGTGGTCAGTGCATGACCTGGGTTCGAGGTATGAAGGCAATTATTTTGGAGTTCGCTTGAGTAGGGCGCTCCCACCTGGGTGGCTGAAATCCGAAGGACACTGAACACCTTTGGTTGAGGACGCTACCTGACACAGCGAAGAACAGAAGTCAATGGCGCTCGTCTTGTAAGTCTCCGTATGCATCGTTATGAAAAAATTTCTTCCTTAGCCCCCCACATTTGTTTCTTATTTCGCCTTACACAATACTCTATATGCTAGTGTTGCGTCGCTAACTCACAACTATGGGTAGCACCAACGTTTAACCGCACCGTTCGCAGACGATCCTGGAACGAAACGATATACAGTTTTCCAAACAGACGCAAGTCTGGGAACAGCATCTCAACATTTAAAAACCTATCCAGGCTTTCGAAAAGTTACATGTACGTAGAACACATTCCCTTGCTGTCTGTTGAGAGAAAATCGTGAATTATGAAAGCGTATGTCTGTCACTGTAATGTATCTGGAATAAGCCACTTGCTCGAAAATCTAATTAGGCCCAATAACTTTCCCTCGCTGTTATTGTCACGAAGACTACGGGTGATGTGAGATCTAACCAAAGTAATATCACAGATGAAACAAACTGCTTTGATACGATCTTACTTGCTGATATGGTGCCGCCAAACAGTTCAACTATTATCGTTATGATAACCATCGAAGAAATATTGTGTAACAAGTGCTCAGAATGTGAAAAATGGAGGTTGAATATGAGCAGTGGTATTTCAACAAAAAGTGAAGTCTTCTTCATTCAAATGGGAACTGATGATTTCACTGACCGACAGACAATAAATGTGACTGCATGACTTCGCCCCAAATTTTATGTGAGATAATCACGGTTCCATCAATTGCCTCTATATGCTGTTTTTTTTAATGTGACCAGCTTAAATTCAACAGTTCCATGGTCTCGATCAGGCACGAATAACAGGAACAGATCGTGGCTACTAAGCAAAATGGATTTTACGAGATCACGAGTGAACCAACGTAAAGACTGGTAAACACAATTGTCTGGTTGCAGTTAGTAACTTGTTCGCGAGTAAACTGCAGATTTCAGTGTCTGCTGTTCCGATAACAGGAAGTGTGCTCGAGGTTTATCGGGTAAGCATACATGTTAGTGGCAATAACCACAACACCGGTCATGTGCTTCCGCTGAATTCTGATCACTAAACGCATACTACCTATGCCACCTTACTTAGTAAAAATAATCGTTGCCTTGTCGAAATCTGGGATGGAGTACGCGTAACTGGTCGTTCCTTGGATCTGAACACAATAGGTATCAATGTTGGAGTTCTCGTTGAATAGGACATTGTAATACAACATGAGAGATGAAAAGAATGTACAAATAAAATGTCGACGAACAAAAGGTGTAAGGAGGTAGATATCATCATCATCATCATAACAGCCATGAGCCTGACCAGAAGACACCATGGCTCGGGCCGCCGCTCACCTCAACAGTGACGTGGAACATCTTAGAAGAAAACGTTACTAAGAAGTTTGAAAATTAATAAAAGACTAGGCGGAACAACTGCAAATGGTATGGATACATTGACTGCGACACACTGCCATCTCGGATAGTGTCTCTAACCAGCGGTTTGAGTGATCACGAGGACCCCGTCCAGCCAGGCGATACCTACCCACTTTGCTCGGCGGAGTAGTCAAGGTCTTCATATTTTGTAACCACGTTGTTGCTTGACCACCATCTGGTTTCACCTAACTGCTGATGGTATCAGTATATAATGCCCGGTACGGCAAACGACCAGATGACATACGGAGTACGTGACCCAACTATCGCAAGCTGTGCACCGTGAGTAGTTGACCAACTGGTCGCGCATCCCGAACGTTCCGGAATACCCGCCGGCGAACTGACGCATTGCTCACGTCATTTGGCCACTTAATGTGGGCTATTTGGCGGAGACAACGATGGTCAAACACAGCAAGCCTGCTGATATTTTCCTTGCGAACAGGCCATCTTTTCGAACTCCAAAGCAAAACAGAACATACACAAGCATTATATACTCTTCCTTTCAGCAACAACCGAATGTCTGGTACTACCTTACGAAGGGGACAGCTCCAGATAACGTTACGAGCAACTGAATCGAAAGCAACCTGTAGATCCAAAAAGACCACGAATGTCGGCTGTCTGTAACAGTGCCGATGTTCCAAGATCTGTCGCAATGTAAAAATGTGATCAACCCACCTCCGGCCGGATCGGAATCCTGCCTGTTCTTCGCGTATCTGACTTTCTCTGGGCTAAATGAGCCGACGTGAAATGAAGTCACTGAGTAACTTGGACGCGATAGAGATGCCTCTGTGGTTGTCACATTGACTTCGGGCCCCCTTTTTGAAAACGGGAATGACTGTTGATAGGCACCAATCACGAGGCACCTATGCAGTCTCCCAGATCGTCTGGAGCAGTTTCGACAGTTGTGATATCAACCTCCATCCAGCATCCTTGAAAAGAGAAGGAGAGAGGAAGTCTGGTCCTGGAGCTTTATGACGCTTTAACAATTTAAGCTCCAGGACCACTTCTGATTCCGACGGGGGACCGTCTGAAATGCAATAACTAACCGATCGGGTCCCGTCGTCCACATGATCTGGTTGAGGCCAACTGAACTGTTCTTCAAAATGTTCAGCCCACCTGTCAAGTCGGCGCGATTGACTGGTAATAAGTGAACCATCTTTTTCACATATGGTCTCACTTACTCCGATTTGACGGCCAGTACAACCACGGATCAGGGAAAAAAGCTTTCTGCGATTCCCAGATAAAAAGGCCTTTTCCATCTCTTTTGATTGTTCGACCAAGTATTGCTCACGGTCTCTGTGCAAACTTTTAGTCCGCTTGCGTTTCAGTTCTCGACGGTCGTCATCATATTCTGAACCAGACGGGATCGAGCGACGCTTGTTCATGAGGTTTATCGACGTGACAGAAATCCAGTGCTGTCGCAACCGAACAGCGCCATCGGAACATGCCTGTTCATCGCATGCCTTCATAGCTTCGGCGATTTGTTCCCAGTGTTCATTAGAATCCTTCAACTGACTCGAACTGGGTAATTTTTTCATCGACGCCTTTCGGCGAGCGTTCTTTATAACCTCATCGCTCGAATGCCAGTTAAGCACCTTGCATTTACGAACATAGGTCCTCTGGGAGAATGAAAAACCAAAACGGACACGCACAACAGGATGGTCCGAGTCCAGGTGGTTGCTCCAAAAGGCACGACAGTCCTTAACAGAGTGGCGCCACCTGTAACTGACTGCCATATGATCCAACTGTGTCCACGGCTGAGAATCACATGGAGGTCTCCAAGTAACACAATGCATCTTGCTGTGTTGGAATACACTACTCGAAATATAAAGACCGTGAGATGCGCACAGCTGCAGCAGTCTTTCCCCATTATCAGTGCGCTGTTCCCGGACACCAAACACACCTCCCAGCCGCTTCTCATCCGAAGAAAGACGACCTAGCTGAGCATTAAAATCGCCCGCTAATATAATGATGTCTGAGTGTTTAGTTTGCCTCAGGAAGTCAACGAGGGCGTCATAAAACGCATCCTTGGTGGCATCCGAACAGCAGTCGGTTGAAGCGTACGCTGATATAATAAGTACGCAACGCCTTTCTGATTTGCGTCGTCGGACTTTAACCGACGTATTGAGTCTGACAATGCACAAGCGACTGTTCGCTGGGATCCAATCGAGCAAGCATTGCTCCGCTCAGGAACTCATTGCGATCCTCACTCCAGTTTGACCACGAGATTCATCTTCAGCGTCACCAGAAACCCTGAGATAGAAGCACTTGGATCGACAGTTATCTAGAGGTGAGCTCAAGTGGATAACCGTAGTAGAATCGTAGATTCGCGTCTCCGACACACAGCACACATCAATACCCAGACTTGAGAGAGTACTTACCAGAGCAGCTTGCTGACGGACTTGTCGGAGAGTGCGGACATTGAAGGCGCCAATGATTACTAGTTGTCTTGGCCTCAGAAAACAATTGTCGCCCGAAGACACGTGGAGGGCAGAAGACGTGGGAGATAAAATAGTAGGAGGAAGTCGAGATCGACTAGTAATGTCGCTGTCGAGAGAACGATAACTTCTGATACTTCCCGGTCGTTTATGCAGCGGAAGGGTGTTGACTTGAGGGACCCCACCCCGAGTCTCTGACTCGAAAGTCTGACCTGCGAGACAGCAGGATATAGGGTTTTCTTGGGGGACCCCACCCGGAGCCAATGACTCAAGAGTCTGACTCATTTGGCAGTAAGGGGCTTGCCTAGCCCGAGGGTGCAGTGAATAAAACAATGATGTCTCGTTCTGAGCACCGCTGCGTGCAGTGGATGTACTCGAAGCTAAATCAGGCTTTTGAGAGGTAACAAATGTTTTTCGACCGTATTGGATAATACATCGGCGGTCACGGTCAACCGTTGGGCGATCGGAGTGCTCTTTGTTTGAGGGTACCTTTTCTAACCCCCTTCTTCCTGATACGGAAGACAGTAGTGCCGCAACTATAAATATGGGTCTGCTGTTTGCTCATATGATCGTACCTCGCTACCTAAGCACTCCTACGCGGTCAGTAGTGCGACATACAATCCCATGAGTGTAACTACTTTTCATCTGACTGCTCTCCTTCGGCCTGTCTGACAAGGTTGCACCTGGAAGGACCGGAGTCCCAGTCAGCGTAGCCGGCCGGATCAAAACAGTACACAAGCCCGACTACCTCGACAAGGTAACAGTATTGGTCAAGATGTAGACAAACCTTCCTATGCACCAGCGTGGAACGCCAGCCCACCCCAACTTCGCAAGCAAAATTGCCTGGAGGAGCAATCAAAGCGGTATCATAGTCTGGGCTCGCTACGATTTTGTCTAGCCACTGGGTGTACGATACAACAAAAAATCCGTCGACACACGGCATACGTCATCAAATCGACGGAGACTGTACAATTTAAGTATCTTGGGTATCAGATGTGGCGCAATACGGTGACTACACTTGATACCGGTGAATTGGCAAGATTTACATTCGAAGAAACCAAGGGCTTGCAGTCTCTTTCATGTAAATAAGTTACGTTTTTGAGCACAGCGCTCAAGGGATAATGGTATAATGGTTTACAGGAGGGTGGCTGATACGTGAGGGGAGGCATGAATATGTTTCAAACGAATATTATCACATGCAAATGTAATCGCTTACCGATCTTGCCAGGCCGACTGACCACCGTCTACGTGAGACAAATAGGGGGCCAGATCCAGATCGGCGGGGAACGTGATTGATGTGTTGATTTTCGTGTCGTGATGACAGCGCTAAGCAAACCAAGCAAAATGCAGAGAACGTGAGTATAAAAGGCTAGAATGGAGACACGTGCGACAGAACAATTATGGTTGTACCAAATCACAAGACGGAAAACGCCACGTGATCCAAAAGTATGCATGTGGTCCAAATACTGTACATATACTGTTTCAATTTCGAACAAGAGAGATATACATGCAGTAGTTAACAAGTTGTAGTAGTGGATCACAAACGTGTTACGACTACAGATTCCTGACAGAATGCATACTATGTCCCCATATCTCTTTATAATAAGGCTATCAAAATATTATACAGACACCCAAGTATATTTACTTAAATAGTTAGATAATTGTCAAAAGGTGCATTCCTGTATCTCACCGTTTGGGTGCCATACTCCTCAGGAATACGGATATTTGTAGTCAAGTCACAGAAAAACAAGGAGTTTCACAAAAAGTGGAGAATAAAACGCAAAAACAAGGCGAAAATCGGGAATGCAAGACAATTAGTAATAAAACACTTTTAGTTGAGGAACACACGAAACCTAAAACACCAGATCCAGTGATAACCACAGAGCTTTCAGTAGGTAAACAGTCAGGTTGAGTCGTTAATGAGTCGCTTCTCATCTTTGTTTGGTAATTGCTAGTCTCGTCGAGGCTTTCTACGCAGAAATCGTCAGGATGCCATCAAATATATTACTCAGACTTAAATATATACGACTCAATTGCCAAAACCAACCCGGAATACTGATAGCCTACCAAAAAGCAGTCTATGGAAGATACGCTCACCGAATTTTCCGTAAAATTTCGATCCAAACAAAATTTCAATTACTGAAATGAGCATTGTGGACGCTCATCAACTGTAGAACATAGTTAGTTAATAAATCCGTTTGAATAACTTCATTTAGACATCCTTCGTATCAGTACACAATTTCAATCTGATTCGCTAACCGCCCGATATGTCTATGTCTAGAGGTATTGAGCAATCATTCTCAAGTCTTCTCCCCTTTGAGCACATAGAACAATGCGAGCTGTCTTCATAGCCGATGGTCCTCCTCCGCTTTTTTTGGTTACACAAATCGATGATTATCACACCTTCGAAACCCACGTTCGACCGGAGCCGTTTGTGAATGTGTCACTCCGATTTTGTCGCGTCCAGACAAAGTACAGGATAGGTCGGCATATACTGTAGCCGTGTTAGCCACAGCTGCACGGATGGTGAAGTGTGCATACCCCGTGGAGTGAAGAAGTGACCCAGTGTGACCAGCCAGTTTACGGAGGTTGTTGTTGAGTGGGCGTGTTTACGCGAAAAATTACCACTGCGTAAAGTCCAAAATAAACTTATCTCCGTAATGGGTTCTGCCCACGAGATGGGTCATTCACACAAAGAGAGATTTGCCTTTGGGCCTGAAACCAGTTGTGTTCGATGACAGTCCAGTTTTGGACAGTGTACAACACGACGGTCTTCAATGAAGCAGTTCCCAACGCTACAGAACTTGAGTTTGCATTGAATCGCCAGGAAAAATGATGTTTGAATTATGAAAACTTTGATGTTGATAATTAGGGAATGAGTCCCTATCAATAAATAACAACAATAATTGCGAACTTTGCTGTTCGCGAGTAATTACACTAACGGGGACGAGAGTATGAGTTATTGTAATTTTATATGTAAATACAGCTTGAATGCGAATTGTTTCGAATAAAGAAGTCAAAAACGCGTATGATGGAGTCCTTACGTCATCTGGATGAGAAGTAAGCAGAAATGGTCGGACAAGGACGAGAGACGATGAGGTAAAGGTGAAAAATGACGCGAAAGGACGCATTAAAAGTGTAGCTCAAACAATCAAACATAGGAGAATCTTGTAGTCTGGGTTCAAAAGAGTCCACTGTTAACAAAGTCGATCATTCACCACACGGTTGCAAGTTCCAATCCTCCTATATTGGTCTGTGAAATCGGAAAATAGCCAACCCATGTGTCACTTAATCTGTCGCATGACAGCAACTTGCCTCCACCATCAGTTGGTAGCAGTGACAATCAGTGAAGTGGTTGACAGTCGATTCGAACTTGTTAGGTTGTGCCCGCACATTATACATCGAGGAATCGAACCAGCGATCCATGAAAGTGTCAAAATGGTAGGCCACCATAGAACGGTGGACCAGCAATCCTAACACTTGGTATGAGGTCGTGGGTTCCGTATTCCGAAGTGTGTGGCGCAAGAGACACAACAAGGTCAAAACAGTTGTCCATCACATAACTGGTAATCGATGGAAAAACATTGTAGAAATCACACACAACCAATTCTGGGACCGTGACGGATGCTCACCAGTTTACAAGTCGACCACAGATGGCTAGATGAGTTCAACTTACAAGTAGAGGAAGAACAAGACCTATGTGCAACGGCCATACCTCACATCACCACCAAGAAAAGATGCTTATCGTCGTTTAAAGTGCAACCAAGACATTGAGGATATCATTCACTGGTCCAAAGGCTTTGGTGTCATAAAAGTAAGTAGTGCCAATGTATGGTTAGGGTATTCCCAACAACATGAATAAACACAGCACGACTTTGTGCACTGAGCTGAATGACGAATGTCTAACGTTCATAAGCCAAATTGACGTTTGCTGTCGGGTGAATATTTGGGACACGCATGGTAGTTTGCTAAAAGTCGGACCAGACCAGATAGAACAATTTGGATTCAACCCGCCCTGTACATCAAGCTACTGACATTGACCTATTTAGAGCAATATGTTCCTGACAGTAGAAAGGGCGACCGATTTATTTTCATCACACAGACAGTAAGTAGTCATTGTTGAAATGTTGATGTTTTCATCATCATCATCATCATCATAGACAGAAATACGTCAGTGGTTCCCATTGATCTTAACTAGCACATAACCATGAAGGAAAAAAATAAACTCTTCGCAGGAAGAAAGAACAGTGGGGTAGGGGAAGGAACCCAACCACGTCTATATATGTTAGCATTCAAAATCAAGACATCTCCACCTGGCAAACAAACAACCGAACCTCAAGTGGAAGTAAGGCGTCATCAGTAACAGATTTTTTACGGCTTTCACTGTCCCGCTTTACTAAGTACATAACGTCACAGATAACTCGGATAAACAACAACATTCACGCCACTGAGCCCGATTAGTCACCAGCTCACCCAGTCTTCAGCCACCATTCTGTGATTCGCGAGATCCACAGCCTGGGAGACGAACCTGACCTACAGTGACCAACCCTTTCGTGAAAGATTTTATTTCTCTACGTTGTCATAATTTGTCCATCCTTTACCCTACGCCAATCGGTCGCAGCGTCGGTAAACAGTGCTCGCTGTAGCAGACGACTATCTGGCATTCTTACTACATGGCTTAACCATCTCAGTCTTTGTAAATGTAAGGATTGAACAAAAGAACTCGCATGGTAATCACTACCAAATACCAGCATTTTAACCTTTTCGTTGCCTATTCATTAGTGCCACCCGATGCGAACGATAGAACGTAGACATCGGTGGTCAAATAACGGAAGACGGTTTACGTCTTCTATCCTGAGCGGCCATGTTTCACTGCCGTAAGGTAATACAGCCCATAGTGTCGCTTTATATACGCGATCATTAAGCCAGAGAGAGATACCTGTCTGTCGCCAGAAGTGCCCCAGACTGGCGAACATTGCTCCAGCCTTAGAGATACGCGTCCTCGTTAATATGACGAAACCGTACTGGAGGTTAGTAGTAGACCAATATACCCCGACGAATTGGCTAACTGAATTGCTTCAACAACTGAAATGTCATTCTTAAGCAGTGAGTCCTTAGCTTTCTCGTTGGTAGCAATTTCCCGGTTTTCTTTAATATCTTCAATATGTAAGTGATGGCAAACGTGCACACCGCTAGACATGCCGACCGCTACACACTCATGTCATGTGTGGCAAATCAGAAGCGGTAAAAAGGATGGCTAGGTTTCAAACACGAGCTAGTGAATGGATACCCCAGTCACCACCGACATTCAATCCAGGTTAAGCGAGGTAAGATACAAGTGTGTGTGTGTGTGTGTGTGTGGATACAAGATGTGGCATCATAGGACAAAACCAGGACATTCCTGAGAATGAGCTGGAAATAGTTGCTGTGAGAAAGTACAAAGCTGGGATGCACCCATTTTACAGGTAATCAATATTTGCATGGTAATTTTTAGAAATGTTTCCCACTGCGATCGCCTCAAAAGTACGCGCACAGCGGCGTCAACAAATTCGAAATAGTGGTGAACCCAGAAGAAAAAGTATAGTACTGGTCGTTGTGCAAGAACCGTACATTAAAATAACGGTCGCCGTAGACAATTTGATGGATTGTTACGAAAATGCTCGCTACAGAGAAGCCGTCATTCTGAGGGGTTCCAAAGTAGTTAATTGTAAGAAAGCTTACATTTTATACAACAACAATTGGTTATTGAATAGATCAGGAAAGAAGTGCATCATTGTCCACATTGTCGACCAATCTGA
>JTDE01005906.1:12900-28058 GCA_014338405.1 Paragonimus skrjabini miyazakii
TGTCTACGCCAAATGGCCCATATTAAGTGGACTGATCGCGTGAGCAATGTGGCAGTTCGCCGGCGTTCACTCCGGAACGCTCGAGATGCGCGATCAATTGGTCAGTTAATTACGGTACACAGCTTGCGATGGTTGGGTCACGTACTCCGTATGTCATCTAATCGTTTACCGTACCGGGCACTATATGCTGAGACCACCAACAGTTGGGTCAAACAACAACGTGGTCACAAAATATGAAGACCTTGACTGCTCCATTGAGCAAAGTGGGTAAGTGTCGCCTGCCTGGATAGGGTCCTCATGATCACTCAGACCGCTGATTAGAGACGCTATCCGAGATGGCGATGTGTCGCAGTCAATGGCGGACCTGTATCCATACCATTTCCGCTTCTTCCTGTTAGTCTTCTCTCAATACTTTTCAGCTTTCTTACTAACGTTTTATTCTAGGTTATTCCACGTCACTGTTGAGGTGAACGGCGGCCCTAGTCACAGTACCTTTTGGTCAGGCTCATGGCTGTTATGATGATGATGACAACGTGGGTTGGAATGACGTCCATAGGGCATATAATGCTTATGCACGTTTTAGTTTGGCCGGTGGTTCGGAAACGTGTCTTTTTCCTGACAAGGGGCTTTAAGGTTTGGAGACGAAGGTGCTCCGGATGATGTATCTCGAAAGCAATAAGAAAACTTGCAGACGTGTAAGATATGAACATGCGAAACATACCAGTTGAGAAGACTGACCTTCCCTAAAGGCTATGGTAACAAATCTCCTTGTATTTAGGTTGATGCTGCGTAAGCTGTACCTATATTTGGATAACTAGGTTGCACGACTTTGGGTCCCATAATCTGGGCCGCTCTGACCTTCAAACCATAATGGCTGTTAGAAGGTTCAGCTAGGTTGTAACCGGATTTTGAGGCACTGGACACTGCGTGACTCAGTTCTACTCACGCGACCCAGTTATGCCACAAATGGGTATGGACCGAAAAATGCGGACAGTATCGTATGACTGGTCCACAGTGCGGTCAAAAAAATCCCACAAGTTCTGTGATTAATTTTTGAAGCGGTTTGCCGCCACTGGAATCACGGCGACCCCAGCGTTTGATAGATTCTCTCGTTTGAGTCAAACTCAAATTGTCATTGGAAGCATCACAGTTGCTAACTAGCGAACGGCTGCAACTGCTCTGATGCACCTGCACGGCGAGGTCACAACAGACATGTGCGTATACGTTCTGGCCACACTGATGCGATCCTAAAAACTGGCTGTCTCGCATTCGCCATGGCCAATAATATGCATTTTAGGTGGTTAATCGACAGAACTAGTGGGCCCAGCTGTCGAATGTTAGCGCAAGTAGTGTTCCATTGAGAGACCAGGAATGACCAGTGAGATTTTGAAACTGCATTCGAATAAGGTCGAATCATTGTATTCTAACGCATACCGGGGAACAGTTTGACTTAAGAATCACCTAATGCTACGCTGTCGATACGATGATAAATCTGATTACCTGTCGAGCTACCAGAAGAAGTGTTCAGACATAATCACCACATTGCGTTCTAATTAGGTTACATGAATCGACCCCACGTTTGTACGCGCAGTTATCTCGTCTATCCTTGAACATGATCACGACCGTATGTGTTTCGCACACGGAGCCCCCGGTAACATTGATGTTAAGCAAGTGTCGATTTGCCTGTCTCGATTATTCAACTCTACAACACTGCGCCGCTTACATAGAATCGTCGTCCAATCCATTTCTGTCTTTTTGCCGAAGGGACTACATGTATTGGAGGCACAGGCTGATCCCCCATATGTATGCGCTATTAAGTCGAAGTGATGGGTCGGACCGTGTATGACGATCTTAATCCCTCCCAAAGTCATCCTAATTTTATCGTTAGGCAGTTCTAGCGGATTGACGGAGGCATTAGAAATTCGCCACCGTCTAGATGCTGTTCCTGCAGAAACTAACCTCCGACGAGGAGCACGCCACTAGAGGTCATGAGTCTTCCTGTGCGTATAGCAGTAAACGCTGTATTCGGAAAGAGACTGCAGAAGTTTTATGATTCCTAAAGGATTCTTACACTTCCATAATGAACCAATTTGATCGTGAGTAACAGCGTACCCAATTTTGCGGAGTTAGACGTAACCATTTTGCAAATGTTCTGCAAACAACCGCTTTGGCCGCATCACTGCAAAACTTATGCTTAATGATAATTACCATCGAGCAATCGATTAATTTTCCGCATCCATCTGTCATATTCGGTTGTAGTTTTAGTAATCAGATAAACTTACCGCAGGTTTCCTCACAAAATATCGGTTTTCGTGCACTTAACCAATTGCCTGAGTATTCCCGATCGTACTTATCCGCGTGACCAAAGAACTTCATGTGAAGAAATTTGCTCATGTTTAAGATCAGACGATGCTTTCGCCGTTTACTCCACCAGGCGTTGCATTAGTATGGAACTTGCTCTTCAGTCGCACCCTTGAAAGCCTCCTTCACAAGTAAGCAGTCCTTAAGTCTAGTGCAGCTAATCTGTCACCATTTCCAGCTATGAATTTTATCCATCTTCTCTTTCTGTGGACTCAAGCTTTTTAGATTCTGTTGTTTATCAGGATTGTTAGTCTCTGCACAGGGACTGTTGTGGACCAGTCGCATATCAACGTGGCATACGATCAATTGAAGTGAGTGAAGATCCACAGTGAAACTGTGTGCCTAAATGCCAGATTGTCGTGATTAAAATGCATAATGAAAATGAAACCCGATCGAAGCTCAACTATTGATGCCTACATAAAACGATCACTATCAAAATATCCCGAGTGCTCCAGACAGCGCATGCCAACATAGATTGCCTTGCATGCATAGATCTAACACATACACAGTCAACATTTCACATGTAACCCTGTAATACTAGCTGAACCCGATTATTGACTCTAGCATGCACACATACTAGTACTTCAACGGCAAGACGACCGTACGACTGTGCACTGATTGATGCGGCCAGACATAATGAGCAAAGCCGTACAACCAGTCGAAACATGAACGTTCGACCTCAAGCCGCATTCGACCAAAAATCAAGGGACAGGTTATCGTGTCAGAATCGTGTGTAGTCGACTAATGAGAACGGAGATATTGGATGACCAATACATTTAAGTGTTGTCTGTAAACGTTCCACCGGTAGCAGCCCGGCCTTGCTTTTATTTCACAGGAAAGCCACATTCGCGTGTGTCCTCGGTCCTTGTCACGTGTTACGTTATTGGCCCTGGAACGTCGCTCGCGGGGATTTCAACTGAGGGCAAACGTACGGTTTTTCTCATGAGAAACTTAAAGTTGACATGTCAATACACACATTAGTAGTCAGGTGAACCGAAACAACCGGCTGTTAATTGTGCAGTGGGTGAATGAGAAATGTGCTACCCATACATGAAATTGGCGTGCGAACGGTAAGACAAGGCAGGCGCGTAGCGTGAGTCGTACGTCCCAGTGTGCGAATTAGTCGGTATTCTTATTAGTTCGAGAATATACTTGAACTCCTGCAATCGTTCGTGAGAAGTATAAACGATAATTGACACTTAAACATAACCACAAAGCTTCCTCTTGATTACACAACGTTTCGGTTCGAGGAAACAACTGATATGAGCAAGAACGGCCCAATTTACTTCTTCTACACAGTTTGTTGACTGTCGGTGAAAGGAAATGATAGAGATCGACCGGTGTTTCATGGGTGTCCGAGACCACTGGGAAAGTCAGTCTCGATGCGGCAAAGAATTTCATTCGTTTCGACGCCATGTCCTAGGATCGTAGCCTTGGTCGTTGTTCAAGTCCCCGCGAAGTACGACCTCGTGCCACGCGGACGTTGAGTTATCAATCCCCACTATCTGGAGCGTGCAGTGTTTATCAGTGAAATACAAACTCACAAGGACGCTGAAGGGTCACTGTGCTAGTTATGTGCGAGAGCGAACGCAATCCATTTCGTTGCGCCCGGGAGGCACGTATTCATTAGTTATTTCAGATCGACCACTTCTATTGACATGCTCCATTCAGTGCGTTATCTAAGAACGTGAAGCCCTTGTCAACATTTAGAAATTCCTGAGTCTATCTTCGGATCGGTCTTACACGTCGGCGGTTGGCCAACCTTGTCTGAGTTTGTTTCAACTGTCTGAATCTATTAGGTAAACCTCTTCTACCAGTCCTGATCCGGCCGGCTACGTTCGGTGTTGTTGGTTAATCTAATCTGGGAACAACGGTGATAACGGATTGCCCCACCAAAAGTTTTCAACAAACTCCTGAGGTTGAGGCTTGCTCTACTTAATCACTATTAGTGTCCGCGAGTTTTCCCCGTGGCGACTCTTTTTTGTTATAAGCGTCTTGGGATGACTGATATACGAAACTCAGGCGGTTGGAAAACGGGGCTGACATCTGAGAGAACAAAGTCGACCGATACCATCATCCCTAGAACATATGACTCACTAAGCTGGGCTGCCGCTGAGCTTAATCTTTTGTGAGATTGACTGACACCACAATTTGGCTAAGTGGTTGACATAACTCGTATTACGCAGTTGTGGCTTACACATGATTACCACGACGTCTCATTATTTACGGGCGTACCACCGCAGAAAAATACAGCCAGCGTGAATGCATTCGGAATCACCGTTTGATTCAGTACCTAAACACCCAAGTTCTCCTCCAGTTCAATGTTACTTTACCCACCTCACTATGAAACTCTTGACAAAGACAGGTATTGAATGGTTTTAGTTCCGACTGCTGGATTTTCCCCCACTTTTTACAAGATCTCCCTCAATGAAAAATAACCTCACTACCGAACGTTGGATTCCCTGCGCTAAATCATTATAGACGGAACCGGAGCTGTACATGTTTAGAGTTTCTGAACCTATACTTCCTCAGGCTTTCGTCGGCTAGTGTCTGAGGAGCAGCAGTGCTGTAACATTGTGGCGCTCCGTCTTGGGTTCTGAACGCCATGCTGATGAAGTCCTTCTAAGGAAGCACAATTCGCATAACCGAAAGTCCAGCACACACTTATAAAGGAGGCTGTGTACATAACAGACAACCGTCTTCCACCGCCCAAACCATCTACATATATAAAAGTTCAATATTGAATGAAGGAGGTAAAAAACAATATGCTCTGTATACGGATAGGTCAATAAGTACAAATAGTGTTACAATGGTTGTTCATGAAGCAGAGCAAAATATAAAGAAAGCGCACGCATGTGGTTATTTGAGAGAAAGAGAAAATCGACGGCAGCACTGGAACGAGTGCCCACTGTGAATCGAACGAAACCAATTGACGCCAGTGTGTGGTGGGAAGGGGCAAACGACGGTCTTGTACAAAGAGTCGGAAATGGAAGTGGAGACGATGAATGTATTACATTAAAAATGCTGGATCAAAAAGTAGTAGTAGTGAACAAAATAGATCGGTTCTCCGCACGCCAGACCGATTGTGTTGAACGAATAAAATGCTGAAACAAAGAAGGATACAAGACAGCATCATAGGCAAGTTTAAAACAGATGCTAAGAGTTTTGGTGATCAAGCGAATGATCAAAAATGGTCAAGTCATGCACCAAAGATTGAAAGCAACTTTCACACTCAAGTCAGGTCGTCACAATTCGTCGTTTCAAAACTGTAACCACCGATGTTTTAGGGTAACAGCGTTAGCCACTGAACTGGACACCATTCACACGTAGACGATCAACAACATGTATCTAAATACGATGAACTGAGAGGAAGTTGGCTTGACCAGCCCTCACAAGATATAGGAATGGGGTGAGTGAATACATATGAATGAATTATCGGTGCACAAGAGTGCTCATCAGGTGGCAGAATGTAACGAACACTAGCGGCAAATCGCAATAAACACGCAAACTTGTTGTGAAGACATGTTCACAGGGAGCTGTGTAGTTGCGACCGAATTAGAGTTCTGGCAGGTCGATGGGTCCTATAAATCAGCGTAGCCCGATTTTCAGCGATACTGGATACGATAACAACCACCGACAGTTTAAATGTAAGCCGACCGAACGCCTGCACGAAGAAAGTGAGCAGCATTTAGTCGAAAGAAACAGAACGAGCTTTTTTCTCTGCGTATTATTCCTGTTGACTCTTGATTGCGTTGATCGCCAGTTTAGTGTTAGTGAACCCGCGCATGGGAATGATGGCTGACTTATCACTAGTCAGTCGCGCCGACTCGACATCAGCGAAATTTGCATAATTCGCGATGCTCGAGCAGCGATTTGTGCACAAAATAAGAAAGTCCTAACTGTTGAGTAAGGTGGACAAATGTCACTCACATGGTTGAGGTCCCGCGTTCACGCAAACCACTGGCTAAAAACGTTATCAGAATTGGCATTATGCCTCAGGACCTGCGTTCATACCATTTCCAGTTCTGCTCAGCCTTGCTTCATCCATTTTTCTTCCTTTTTAGTGTTTTTCTCTCTGGATTATTCCAAGTAACTGTCGTAGTGAACGGCAGCCGCAGCAATTTCTGAGGAGGCCGTTATGAGTGAATGAAGCCCGGATCGGATCGTGCAGACGATGAGGCCCGTACGATATTGCGTCAAAAGCCCAGGTTATCGAAACGTAACAAAAATAGTGGAGAAGTTTGTACCAGAGCTCAACGCTTTCCGACAGCTTCAGAAGCCGAAAATATACCTCGTGGTTGATGCTAACTAACGGTTTCCCCAGTTTTCGAAGCAGGGCCCGAAGTTTACGTGACAAACACAGAGGACCCAGTCTCCTCTAAGTTACCCACTGGCTCTATACTACTTCGGCCAACCAAACCCAAGGACAAGACACATAAAGAATAGGCAGTACTCCAATCCGGTCGGGAATGCATTAATCACGTTTTCACCCTGCGGCGAGTTTTAGATCGTCGACACTCTCATGGGCAGTCGATGGCAATGACATTTTTGGACCCAAAGGCCGCCTTCGACTAATGTGACGTCCCATAGAACTGTCTCCTTTGCAAAAAAAGTTTCAGAAATACGCGTGAACATGCTAAGGTTACTCTACCGGAAGGACGTTTTCGAAGGTGCGCTTGAGGAATCTAATGAGCCCTATGTGGAACATTCAGCTGATCAACATGGGGTACGTCGACAACAACGTCCTATCTGGTACCTCCGTGTTGCATAAGGTGAATGACCATGCTGATATGAAATATTACTTTAATTCGGGGGCATTCCAATTTCCACGTTCTTTACTGCAGCCAATCCACTTCAAATATTTGGACAGCACCACTTCGTCCGCTTGTAAAACTGCTGACATCAACGAAAATGGCGAATGCACGTTGTCTGCGATAGCTTACGCCAGTTTGGACTTTCAGTTGTCACTGAAAGGAGGAGTGTATACGCCTGCGTGCAATTCATTTTGCTCCATATTTCGGAAACATTTGTTCGTGGCAAACATGTCAACTGGTTAGATATCTGGTCGTCACTGTTCTCGTTAATTAACCCATATCGAATGATATCACGCAAGCAACAATGCTTGTCAGCGAGTACTGAGAAAAACTTCGGGACACGCGACCCACTGATTTGAAAATACAAAGTGCACAGACTGTGACGGTTAGGTTATGTACCCCGTACGCCGGTCAAGTGGTTGCTACATCGGTTACCGAGGTCATCAATGGTTGGGTTTCAAAGCGGTCACGAAATATGAACACCTGCCTGCCTGGTTAGGGTTTTGGTAATTGTTCGAATCGTTGGCTAGAAAAACAATCTGGGATAGCAGCGTACCGGAACAGGTGGAGTGCGTGTCTTCACATTTGTGTGTTTCCATCCTTATGAGACAGACCACGTCATCATTGCGGTGAACAAAGGTTTGAGCCATGGCACCGTTTGACCAGGCCTAGAACAACCGTTCTGACCGGAGTCCTTGTACACGTGACCCCATGCTACAAATTATGTCAGGTGCGTGTACAAATGTCCAGACGTGTTACTGAAATGAAAATTCTAAGAATACATACTACGTTGGAAAGCAAATCAAAAGCCAAAAGGTTCAATACAGCAGATGCAACAGTAATGAACCTAGGACGGCTCATTTGTGTTAGTTCGAACAATATCAATCCAGGTCAAACAGAATTCAAAAACGCATGCATGTGCGCACACATGGAAGGTAGATGTAGTAACGGTGAGCTATCCGGATCAATAAACAGACACGAAAATGTAACCATTATAGAGACGTAGTTCGATCAGGATGACAAAAGCAGACTATGATGACGTACCCAACCTGTAAAACCCAGCTTCACTTCACATGGTTATAAATATGAATTGTTGCGAAGACCTCAGAAAACACAGGGCTCCCTACTGTATGTTATGACAAGGAATGAGAACTGCTCATTAGCCATGTTTCAGGTGGTCGATTAATTTACAGAATCCACACCGGACGGAGAATAAGAACCCGGTCTAGATCGGGTGCACGTCATTTTACCGGAGTATAGTAGCTCACTTTACTGGGGCACACGTTTTAACTTCCGATAAGACGCTCACTCATCACTTACACTCAAAAACGAACAGAAGAAAAAATAGGTGTTCTGTTTAGAGAATGACAGGATTGGGGGCTTACTGAACCCACCACACTAACCGTGGATTGTGAAATTAACAAGACAGTCTGTTTGGTAACCAGTGATCAAGCCAGAGTTTTAAAGCAGGAACAGCTTACCAGTATCGGAATTCCAAGTAAGCGTTTGATTAGTGGACAGCTACGAGAATACGTCATGATGGGAATTCGACAGACTGGAGGGGAGTTTTCCGGCGATAAGAGCATCCAATACCTCGCTGTCTAACCCGAATAGTTCGACTGCTTGGGCCGCAGCTTCCTCTGCTGCGCCTGGAGGACCAGCAGCTACGTTAAATGCACCCGGAAGATCGCTGCCAACCGCCGCATCAGCCTTTTGTGGGCCCTGGTTGGCAGCAGCATGACGCGCTGCGGCAGCTTGTCGTGCTGCACGGTCACTGGGGCTCATCAATGCATCGCCAAACATGCTGCTGATACGACCACGTGGTTTCAATTCTAAATACTAGGAAAGAGTATAACAATGAGCATTGATAAGCCAATAATTAGATAATTGAATTTGGTTGCCTTGTGAGTCACAGATTGCAAATATACACTACAAGATTTCAACAACTTAGCCCACAACACTCACTTTGGATGTCAAAACAGGCGTGGATAAAGCGACGAGTATGAAAACAAGTTTTTTTAAAATACCATGTTTCGAAGGCGTGTATACACTTTATTTCGTAAAACAACACTGCTGAAAGGAACAAAACATGTACATCCGGCACTGTAAAATAAACCTGGGCGCGGAAACCAAAAGACACTAACTGGGGAAATAGTTCGGGGAGCACAAGAACACAACCGGATTTCAATGTACTAAGGTAAGGTAAGCGATGCCTGAAAATGGCGCCAATCAAAGATGCCCACCGTCTTTTAGATAATTGTCGAAGCTTTCACGTTCAGAAGTTCAATCATACCTTGACCATCAAACCAGCGTTTTCATGTTGTTGACTGAACGCATATGAATAGCGCATGATGTGTTGGCGTAGGTAACATGTAAAGCAAGACTGTTACGTAGGGATGAGTGCGAACGCCGTTACGTATGAAAGGTCTGACGCGCAAACAGCCTCACCAAGATTCATCCGACGGCACATAACCTGGGTGCACGTCAGCGGAGAAAACAACGCTGCTTATGACACATCTCTGAGAAGTCTAAGGGAAAACTGAGAAATTTGGTAAATTCGGTGAGCCTCAAAAATTGAACCAGCCGCCTAGTCCCATAACCGTAAAACGTCCTTTAGATCCACTCGAGGGGACAATGGTGAAAGGCTTGATATCAATGGAACAGGTATGCAGTTTATCTAAACACACGGAGGACGGGCAGAGCAACTGCAGTCCCACTGGCCATTAGCGCAATCGACTTGTATTAGGTGTGTTTACACTACTTTGGTAGTAGACACTTAATAGCAGAGATGGAAAAGGTGTTTTAACGCTCAGGACGTCGCAAGGCCAATATTCATCTACTGCGATCCTTCTCCAGGATGACGGTACTGTTGTAGCTTACTGGTGAAATATACAAGAGTTCACGACTTGGAAATTTAAACACAATGATGAGGGGCTAGGCTGGTACGAAGGCGCACTAAAACGTTGGTCTGATTCAGGTAACTGTTTCTTGCGAAATGAAGCCGTGGAGGCACAGTTCACTCGGGAGCGCGGAGTTGAACTCAGCGTAACCAGGATGCGTTAGCACGTGACTAATGTGACAAGGATAGTGCCAAGTCGTCTCCTGTGCTAACACAGAAACTGCACATGACGATGCTCCACAAAGAGACCTTCATCAGATGAACCAACTGTCGAAAAGCCGCTACCTTCCAAAGCGAGATCAAAAGCAGAACTTATGGCACAAAGCAAATCTCAGTTTTACTGAGTTTCCATTGGTTGGTTTATAAATGCATCAGTAAAATGAAGAATTAAAATTGGTGTCGACGCCTGTGTTTTCCTACTGGTCGCTTCGGCTTCGCTTGCAGCTCGTTCGTTTTAAAGCATGACGCAATTAAACAATTTGTTTTACTCCTATGCTCACCATAACCGGTGCCAGGACAGCGTGCCATCCGGATAGATCACTGCACTTACAAGCCAGTTTCTCCGCGTTTTTGACAATGATTAGCCGCAACCATCTGCGAATCACCGGTTGATTTCGTACCGATGCGTTTATTCAAGCCAATCCCCCCTCACCAGCTATATCCCACGGTCATTTCGCCCGCCGTCTGAGTATGTCCGGCTACCCATATCAGAGGACGCACCTACCAGAGCAAATTCCAATGTCCACTCTCCTGATTTTCAGGCAGTGCACCAGTGTAGCCGGAACATCAGAGTGTCCGACGCACGTCAGCACAGGAAATGAAGTGTAAGATCGAGTTGGGTTTAACCAAATTCAGTCCGAAGAAAGCTTTTGAAAACATCATTACACCGTGATATTTTAGTGGTACCCGAATAACTTGATTCGAGTAGTTTCTCGCGCTCATTCAGCACCAAACACAAAAGGGAATCCCGAAAAACAGGGGCATCTTCAGTCAGAACCAAAATGAATTGATATTTTACCCACCATACGACAACAACAGAAGAAACCGGTTGGAATCCCGTTCCGGTGTCTTTTTTTGAGCGGAACCAACGCAGTCTCGAAGTACAGAAGACAACGGAAAGATAAGGACAGAATACACGGGCGCGAGTCTCTTCAAAGTGGTCCGAACTTTATCCAACTTCCACACGACAAAGCATGACAACCGATATGAGCTTATGATACTACTACGCACACAGGCAACAAGTAATGACCGCGTCAGCTGTCGACATGTCCCCATATCGTCAGAAAACAGTTAGGGCACCTATCCGAATGTGATTTACACAAGGGAAACAGACGAACAAATCGAATATCACAGGTTATACCTCCACGTTAGTCGAGGCGCTAGGTGCCATCGAGCATACAGTTCGGGATAGATGTCATAGGATCCACGATAGCTTCACGAAGCGTAGTAGCAGATTGCAGTAGTACCGGATTTGAAGACGTGTTATCCAGTTAGTCGCTGACAAAATTAGTAGAACGCGGTAGAATTAGCAGTTAGCGCAGTACGGTGATGTGGAGCAGCAATACCTGTCGCCCGAGTTCGGCTGCCCCGGTTGTGAAAGACGGATGAACTAGCGGCGTAGCGACGTGTCTAGGCCACTCTTCCATATTGAGGCGCACATTTTCCCTGGCAAGTTACTATGTTATCCATCAAATAATTGAGCACCGTCAAAGCCACAACGGTCTAACAATCACTTCGTTTACCCCAGTGAGATGTGATAATTCATCAACCTACACAACCATTTGATATGGGTGACTGTGGACGACTAATTCAGACCAAGATGATTTAAGAAAACCTATGTAGGTGTAAAATTTTGGTTTGGACCGCAAGCTCGTGTAACCAAGGCTAGACATATATGGAAGAAACTAAACCCGAAGATGAGAACCAAGTTGTTTACCTACCGCGCAACTATGCTGTCTAGGCTGTCACACATGAGAGACCTTGGGTATTGCATCACCGGAAGATTCATTATGTGAGCCGTTTCCATTTGAAATGTTTAAGACACATTATCAGTAATCCAGAATAAAACGTGGTTCTGAACACTGGGAAAATTTGGCGATCACACACGGACGCGGTTGGAACAATACTGAAACTTATTTAATCTTGTTAACTGGGACATGTCAGTAGAATGACTGACTGACGGAATCCGTGACAGCCACTGTAGGGTCAAACGAGGGCAAGTGAGCGAAGTCCTAGTGGCCAGAAGCTGCGTTATCTAAGTAATTTTGTGTTTTAATAGCGATTTTAAATATATATATGTTAATACCTCATATATATTATATATATATATCACCATCATTATCATAGCAGCCATGAGTCTGATCATTATCACTGAGTCAGTGATGCTGGAAGCATATGCCAAACAATAGCACTTCTTATTTGAATTAGTTCTAATCACTATGTAGAGCTACAGCCCGGCTCCAGTTCACCGCGACCTCATACTCCGGGTGACCAATCCATTTTTTAAATAACCGACATACCGGTGATAACATCATAACTGAAGGATAGGTTGATCAAATAAACACCCACGGAGTGTGCGAGCCAAATCATGTGTTTGTACTTGGAAAGACAGTGACGCAATCTCAAAACGTTCATGTCATCCAAATTCACACATCCTAATCTTCAATCGCATTCAACGACAAATGCATCCTTCTGTCCCGCAGACGTAAAACGCTAGTCTGATAATCGTTTAGCAAGTGATCATTTAATTTGTTTATGCTATGCATACTTCGATTGGGTTTAACATCAGTCAGTCAGAGCACCGACTAATTCGACGTGCACGCTCTCGAAGCACTTGCACGACGAGGTGCATCGCCGCAAACTACAATACCGCCTTTAGTTACTGTTTGGACTGTTTACTGTTATAAGAACACTTTCGAAGCACGTGACGTATTATCTTGATTTCCGTCACAGCACCAATCAAACTAAAGTTGTGCCCGCAACAGCTGGTGGCGGTTGTATGCATCGTTGTACCGTTAGACGAAAATCAGACGCACGACAAGTTAAAATTCGATTTATCGACCCAAAAGTGATGCGCTACTGCCCACGAGTTGAGGAACAAAAATTTCTCCTCTCTCCGTTTGTTCAAATGCACATGCCAAACAGCACATGAGGAAGTTTCTTCACACTTACCAAGCGGTCATCGGGGATGTCTCTTCTACAGCAGCAAACAATCAATCGTTTTCAAAGTGAATCCTCACAGGCAGTCGCAGTGGCTCTAAGGTAACAATTCGATCATCTGTGACCTGTTTAAATAATTCGTCTAATTCTTTTCCTGCTAAGGTGAGGAAACTGAAGCGACCTCGTTGATCTCGTGCGTGGCTAACCATACTGATACTTCACTGATTACAGACGGCATCACAGCTGATTCCATTCATTTTGGTCACCGTTCGCCGTTTCTCGCTTTGCTTTACAGACAGCACTACACATATACACGTCCAATGAGAGATCCCAGCGACCCCTCAGCTTTTGTGCATTTTTTCGAACAAATGAAAATCAAGGCAAACCAAGTGGGCAAAAGTGTTTGTGTCTCAACTCTGCATTGTTGAAAACCAACAATATCGTCACCCCCCTCACCGTACATGTTATTACGCTGGTAGCCACAGGCCTAAGCCATCCATTTATTGGGTAAGGATTGGTGATGCACACAGACATTATCCGTGATCCCCGAACCAACCGAATCTGATCAGTAAAAAAATCCACGCAACCGATCGAGTGACCAGCCAATCGCGACTCAAGCACTCGTCAAAGATCGCAAGTATGATATGAACTCTGGGTAAACGAATTCCTGAGTATGAAAAAAGGGATGTCAACAACAAACAGAATTGTAACTAAATATGAAAGGTATAAGGACAGAAGCTAGAAAGCCAACAGCATATGACAGAAGTAAAATAACTTACATTGCCTTCATCGTCCCGGTGCTTTTCGTGGAATTTCAAGTGTACATTCAAATTGGACTTTTTGTTAAATCGCTTCTGGCAAATATGACATTCGAATGGTTGTTCCCCTAAGTGGATGCGCAAATGTTCGTTGTAGTAAGCTGCCTTGGTGAACCGTTTGTTGCAGTATTCGCATTCGAACCGAGCCTCCTTGTGGATCAGCATGTGCATACCGATTTGCGTGACTATCTGTAGCACGCCAACGCAGATGAAAGAGTGGGAAAGAAGAACAATAATGAGTTCACCACATCTTTTGGAAATCTGGTCTAACAGAACATGACGTTCGTTCGTTATTCTTTTCGGATGGCCGTCGTTTGAGCAAGAGTGCATACGCGTGATAAAATCACCGACTGAGCAGTAAATGTTAGAATAAGAACCTTTAGAGATAGTAATATGATAATCTTTGTACCTAGCGCCATTTCCTACAATGGAAGTAATTGGCTGGAACAAGTTCTTTGTATCCCAAGCCATACATATCGATCATTATGCATTTTTCACACGAAAGCTGCATTGGGGTTACAGTTCGCATATCCATCGAAGATACATCAGATAGAACACAAACGTACACCACGGCTTACGACTATGAGTCATATAAGCTAATATCCTTCAGCAATCGTGAAGAATACTCGGATAGACTGGCAACATGCAACAGCCGACACCACATCTTTTTCTCACAGAACCAATGAAAGATACTAAAAGCACCAGAGCTGATGACGATTGAGTAAACCTGCAATCGACTTCACCGAATTTCATTGTACGACAGTAGAAACAAAAACAGGAAATAGTGTAAGAGCAGGAGAGAGTGATACTCGAATACTGATAACATTGCGTATTAGCCAAGTCCGAGATCGTGCCTTTTGCCAATTTGCACATCTATGTAAAATAAACTCGATTTTAAGGGTGAAAACTCTAACTGATAAAGTCAAGGTCAGGAAGCAAAGCCCCGGTGACATCCAACGCTCTAATTTGGTGACCTAGGAGGCTGCAATAAGACAGGCCTTAATTTTGTGTACCGTTAGTAAAAAGTTATACCTTACATTACAAGTAATTTGTTAACAAGCAGCATTCTACGTAATATATATATATATATATATATATATATATATA
>JTDE01005906.1:28158-41910 GCA_014338405.1 Paragonimus skrjabini miyazakii
GTTTTGTGTGGAAAGATTATAGCTAAATGGATGCCAAGATTCTGAAGTGTCTCATAAAAAGGACAGTTGACCACTATGCAATATTAGGTAGAGTTAAATCACAGTTTTCAAGTGCTAATTCATGACAAATTAAGAGCAAGGTAACCAGTGGCGATGAGCCTGGGGGGTGCAGTTGGTAATGTGGGTTACGCCACAATGGAACCAGGACATCGGGTTTCTTCTACCAGCTGGCTGTGGAGGTAATTCGATACACGTGAACGATGCTACTCTAACTTGATCTGGAGATTAGGATTGAGAACGAACTAGTAATAAAACGTACACAAAAGCTGAAGAAGAAGAAGAAGTTAATCAGATAAATAAGATTGGATCGATTTTTAGGTTAAAGAATCTGGCATGAGACTCGGAGAGACCAGCTCACTCGATCGAACCGACTCGATAACAGCGCTTATTCCGAATAAATCACCATCAATCGGGATTCTCACGATGTCCACACAGTCGCTGAATTAAGCTCATCAATGAGTCTTAATATATATATATATATATATATATATATATATATACATTGCCCGATAGAATTTAAAAAGAAGTGGTCGGAGGAGCCAGCACAGGAACCTCCATCATTAGAGTACCAGCCGCCGTCAAATCATCCAGTTGTGTATACAAGGTGAGAACAAAGCGGACAACCAACATCCACTGAATGAAACAAGTACTCACTTTGCCACAGATCTGGCATTCGAACCTCTCCGGACCAAGCTGTAGATGCTCCACCCGAATGTGGCGTTTCATAGCCAGCTTACTTTTGAACGTGGCCTGGCAATCGGTACACTGATAGATGCGGGTTCGGAAGTGTTTCTGACGATGTTGCGCGTAACAGCGCAAGTTGGTGCAAACTTTGTGGCAAATTTCGCATCGCACTGCTCCACTGTGCATCTCTTTCACGTGTCGACGCAATTCGGTCTCCAGACGAAATCGTCGTTGGCACATATTGCACTCATGTGCCAATTCCTGCGTTCGTGTATGAAATCAGACAAGCGTGTCACAGTGAAAAATACAAACAACGGAAAGAGTAAGCAACTGTGTGCAATCAGCCTAAAGTGATGCATACGTAGACGACAAGGATGAATCCGAAACGTGAAAAAGCGACCGACAAGAGTGAATTGTCAAAAGTATGCATTGGAAACCGCCGATTATATTTAATAATAAAACAACGGTCACTTGATACCACCACTCAAAACTGCTGACACAACAAATTAGATGCACATGACTGGCATTCTTAGGCCATGTACTAAGAATGACAGCTAGTCGTTTGCTACATCGAGCACTGTTTGCCGATTGGCGCAAGGTGCGAGGTGGACAGACAATGACCTGGCGTAGATAAATGAGATCGTTCACGAAGGGGTTGGTCAATGTAGATCGGGTTCGTCTCCCGGGTTGGAGCCCTCGCGACTCACAGAGTCGGTGGCTTGAAACGTTAGGTGAGATGGCGGCTAACCGGGCTCGGTGGCGTGAATGTTGTCGTTGTTTGGCCGAGTTGTCTGTGAAGTGAGTGCACCTAATGACGCGAGGCAGTAAAAGCCGTAAGGAAGCTGTCTTGTTGATGACGCCTTACTTTCACTTACAGCTCGGTTGTTTGTTTGCAAGGCGTAGGCGCCTTGATGTTGTATGTTTGAATGTAGACGTAGCTATTTTTTGTGATTAGGTCCCCTCCCCTTTCCCTTTCTTTTTCTCTCTTCCTATACAAGGTTTGTTTCTTCTTCTTTGTGGTTGTGTGGCAGTTAAGTATCACTGTGAACCACTGCTGTATTGTTGTCGACGATGATGACACGGGGTCACTAGCAAGTCCGCTTCGTTATTCACTTATAAATCAGGCATATACACACAAAGTTACTGGAAACTGACGAAGTTTTATATCAGCGACATCAGACGGTGCACCTTTCCTATTTTAAGACGTTCGGTTAACAGCTTCACCTGTTCCAGTCTCACTCTGTTACAAGTCGATGTAAGTGAAGAAGCTTTTATGATACCGCTTCAGGTTAGGCAGACAGCACTGGCTTGATACGGCAGAGTACAAATGGGAACATCGAATCCAAATACCGTGTGAGGATTTAGATCTACGGGTGTCCATGCCCGGTAGTCGACGGACGCTCACTGTACACGATTGAGACAGGTTGTGTTTATCTAATTGAGGCAAACGCTCCAGTTGAAGATACGTCTCTCCCCATCGTCCCCGTTATGTTTCAGCTAATGAATAGCGCATGTCGACCCGATTTAGTTGTAAGGCTTGTCAGCGTGAACCCTTGCACGATGTCGAGACTTCATTGCGATGTTTTCGCTTCTCTTCCCAGCCCTACCTCCACCTAGTGCATCCGCTTGCGTTGGACCAGAGTGGAGATATGAAGCAATATTTGAGAGACTCACTGATATACCTTAGACTGACAACCGCAAAGTAACGCCGAGACATCCGAAAGTGTTATGTGGACGTCAACCGGAAAAGTAATAACTCGCGTGCGTTGAAAATGAAGGACTAGATTAGACTACATGAAAAATATATCCAGAAGGTCAGCCCTCGTTGTCAACTTATAATTTCTCTCATCCTAAAAGTGCAGTCATTTTTGGAAAAAGTAACGGGTTTATGTGCACATGTCTCAGTTAAATACCACTAAAAGTATCAAATAACGGATTGGAACTAAAAAAAGAACACACCTAAAACAACAAACCAAACCATCTAATCCGATTAACCTCAGCCGATCGAATGTGTACGCATGATGCGAAACAAAAGGTGGTCTGTGTTTTTGGAAAAAACATCAACATACGTGCATGATCGATCGCCTCAAGCAATGAGAAGGTCGCAAAAATGACTCGGATTTCAGACAGATTCAATTAACGTTCTATCATCAGAGACCATATTGTAATACTTGGAAATATGGACTTCGAACAGCCACCTCCAGCATGAGTAGTAAGAAGACCTCGGACTGGTTGCAGTAAGCAGTTATCATTCATGAGACAAGAACCCGGATTTATACACGTGCATCATTTTTAAAGAAATCGGAGTCTGACATTGACTGACCTCAATGGGACATGCAAAGACACAAGCGGCATGCTGATTAGTGCAATACATAACAAAGAACTTGGCGAATAACGGAAGATGCAGCATTGAAGCCGTTCTTCTAATCCTGATGTGGTATCTTAGAGCGACTTTTGCACTGGTCCTTTGCTAGATCCTCTATTATGTCGGGGCTTGGATAACCGGTGACTTGAGTAGATTTTCACCACACACAAGTGCATACATTTTCAGCTTTCATTTCTATCAATGAGTACGACGGCTCGGAATACCGTCAAACCAGTTTCGAAGTTAAGAAACGTCAAATAAATAAATACAAGGGAACGCACACCAGTGCGCCATCCCAATAAGCTTAAACAACTGGAGTGTGCGATGCAACCGTTTGTACACAGGTGCCACATCGAAAACGACGTAAACAGTTGTTGGTCGATTGGTCGTAGTATGCACTGAAGTGTCAACCGAGTCAGTCCGAAATCCGGGTCACTGTGTAGCAAGTACACATGTTTGAGATGTGTGAACAAGTGTGCATATAATGTTTACGGTCCGAATTTCATCAGTAAAACGCAGGCTACTTCTCATGCGTACACATAGAGTAGTATCAATGAAACAGTCTAAGCGTTTCACATGACAACACTAGAAATTACTGGATAAATAGGGCGTTTGCACTTACGAAATAAAGCAGCGCAAAAATACGATCAACATGAAAGGATGCGTGTTAGGATTTTTACTATGTATGACTGGGAAACGGCAAATTGTACAAACCTGTCATTAAGACTAAGAGGGAATTAATAGCGCCCGCACAACTACTCAACAAAGTGATAATCGATGCCAGCAAGGACTGCAGATTTGCTAACGTATCGAATGGGCAAAAATGTGCATATAGCGCCCCCATAATCAAAAGACTTACCTGATTGTGCATGCGGAATATGTGATAGCGTAGAGAACCGCGTTTCGGGTAGGTTAACCCACAATATTCACAGGTGGCTGGACCTTGATCATCTCCATGATGTGTGCGTACATGATGTAGCAATGAAGCGCGCAGTCTAAATGCCCGCCCACATTCCAGACAACGTTGCGAATAGCCTTCATTGTGTTTGTCCATGTGGGTTCGCCAAACACGCTTGTCCGAAAACCTTTCGTAGCAATGAGTACACTCATACATAGCGGGGGCGAGGTCACCGTGCGCCTCTCGTGAATGTTTCAGAAGTCCTTTGGCAAATCCCCAAAATTCACAATGCGTGCAGCGAAAGATTGTCTGGACACCAGCGTTTGCATACTCCCCTGATGGTGCGTGCGTTTCGCCCAGATGGACAGACAATTTTTCCGGAGTTTCAAACAACTCAGCACAAATTCGACAAATCACGTCCGCGCTAGCAAACACGCCATGCTTTCCACTCAAATGGTTTATATATTCTTTGCCTGTCACACGCACAACAAGTCCACAAAACTTGCACTTGATTCGTCGCACTCCAGTCATAGCAAAGTAGAAATCGTCTTTTTCACTTTGCTGCTTTGCCTGGCGAGTGTGCTGCTTCATCTGCGGAACGGCCTCAGTTGAACCTAGGGGTGGATGGACCACACCATGCTCGGCCCACTGATGAAAGTAATAGTTATACTTGGTACCGCAAAAGTTACCGCAAATATCACATCTCATCAATTTTTGAATTAATGTCTTGCTCATTGAACTCGATTTCGGTTCGTCTGCATTCTGCCCAGGAGGATCCTCCTCCATCTTGGTGATCGGTACGATAGGCGGTTGTATTGTCTCTTCGGTTAAGGAAGCATCTGACCGTAGGTGATTTTGGTAGTGACAGGATAACTCCTCCAGAGATCGTAATACAGAATTACACAAGATACACTGAAGATGTTGGGTAGAAAAATGACGAACAATCTTTTCACGCGAAGACATTTGCATCCCACACATCCCACACACACAAAGATCATTTTTCAACTCGCCTAGCTCGTCCGTTGTCCCGAACTCATCAGCATCTACAGTTGTGGCATCTAGACCCAAGTTTGGTTCATCGGAAGCGTTTGGTTTTTGTGCACGAGGTATGGGAGTGCGCATACAAAAACTAACGCCATCACAATAATCCAAGTGTTGTGTGAGAACGTCCGCGTTGAGAAAATAATCCCCACACTTTTCACATTGTGGTGCTTCCATTCGGCCAACCAGAACTCCAGTGCTGAAAACCTGCGCTAGACCAGCGAGAAGACCACTACCAGGTGCTGCCTCTTGATCATTCACGTCTTCCTCTTCACCAGCTTCCTCTTGGTCACTAAGTGAATCTGCTTGTGCTACTGCACTGATACGTGGAAGCGCGGCAGCCAAAGCAACCGATCGAGCAGTAGAATGCAGTTCGTTCATGTGCGCTTGCCACTGTCGACGATCGAGAAAACTGGTGTTGTGCGCCACACAACGGAAGCGCGATAAGCTGATATGGCGCATTTCGTGATCGAGTAGCCCGTTCGGGGAACGTAACTCTTTGGAACAGATGCAACACACACCCCAGTGTTCCGGGAGTGGAACCGGAGCCGGTGGTGGAGCGTGAGGATTGGCGGCAGCTTCAGCGTAAGCGGCTGCTTCAGCAGCCTCGATGTGCTGGCGAGCCAAGAGCTCAGGCATGTGCTTTTGTCCCAGCCGGAACATAATGTCGTACAGGCTTATTTGAATTGGGAAGTCAAAAAACAGGTTGGTCAAGTGACTCGAAAACGCTGCAATTACACTACTGTGTTTCTGTCTTTCGTAGTGAGGATAGAAGAACGCAGGCAGAACAGTTGAACTGTTTGTTTCATCATTTACTATACGGACACTAGATGGACACGATTTCGCCGACGCTAGGACAGACTGCGCACACATAGACGGACGTAAAGAATGGGGGAAGACAAATTCAAAGCGCGCAGGTGTGATTTCTAACACACGTCGAACGATACGTTGATCGTCAATCTGTAATCCGTACAACAAGCCACCGATTGTAACCAGACGATAGTCAGCCGTGGTGGGTTTGAAGGCAGACTCAATTGATTTTAACTCCGCTGGCGTAAGATGATCAAACTGTTTACTGGCTTCTTCTCCAAAGGGATGTAAACTCAAATTATCCAAAGAAACTTGAAGCGCGAGTCTAACCGGGGAGTCGAAAACAATTGCTAATGGAACTCTACGTAATCGATCTAGTATGACAAACTTAGTGCACTGCATCACTGGCACAGGTCCGACCAACGAATCCGGTTTCTGAGGGTTCAATAGAGCCGTTGCTGCACCGGTAGAACTGATTAGTTCGCGAAGTAGAACTTTGCGCAAAGTATCGTACAAAAGATCCGGTACCACCAACAGTGACTGCTCCTCCATCAGTTCATCTGGATCAGCAGTATGAACTCCGTCAAGCGCAATGGGCATTTCGGGAGCGAAACCATGTTTTTCTAGTAAAAAGCGACCTTCATCCACAACAGAGTAAATTCGAAATGCGTCCACTTCATTAACAGTACACGTGAGTGGGGGATGACAATTCAGATAATGAGCAACTAAAAGTAAATGATCCCGTCGACCGTTCGGCTTCAACAGAAAAGCATCCATGAAGTGGAGTTGACCTAATTTGGATTTAGTTGCTTTAGTAGGACGTTCCAAACCAACGTTCTTAGGGTCGGACTTCAACACCGTCCAGTCGATTATTTCATCAAGTACCTCCTTAACCTGTTCTTCCACAGTAATATGATTTTCTAAAGTACTCGAAGTTTTGGCGGCGTCATTACCATTCTCCCTCACCATTGGAACTAGATCAATAATCGGCTCCGGTCTGTTCTGTAAGGCTTCAGTCTTATCCCAATAGTCTAGTAAAGCTATTCCGAGCAGTACGCCGTCCGAATCGACAACCATCATGAGTCTTTGTAAGTTGGGAGGCTCGATCGGACTAATATCGATATCCGGCTCTTCCACCCGTTGGTGAGCTCGAGATAGAGCAACTTCGTAGACACGTTCGGGTGGCAGAGCAATGAGATCGGTAAGTTTGTTATATAATTCAGTTGACACAATTAGCTGTTTGATGTCTGGCATGAAACGTCCCATATTGCCAGAGCCCGTGATTAGGTTGTACTGTGTGGTAGAAACTCCGAATTCATTAAGGGCCGAATTAGGCATGGCCAGCAACGTCGTATCCTGGTTCAGAACATACGACGGCTTGATTACCATTTCTTTGTCAATCGCCTCTGCCAACGCATTTAGCGAATTTGTAACAGATGGGACGTAGTTAAGACCGAAAAGTGGCTGATGTACAATGGGCGACAAATAAGTTACACGGTGTTGCATCTGATCAAAAGAACGAGCCACGAACGCGTGTAGCAATTCCACAACCTTGTCGTAATCATTGATCCGGCTCATTAGGCTCTGAAGGCTAGCTGAAACACCATAGAAAAGGTTTACGTGTTGATTACTAGGCTTGCATAACTCCGCGAGAAATCTGTCGAACTTGTCGTTCAAAATAGCGGATTTAAGAAAAGTAGAATATGCATCCAAATCTGCTCGAGTTCGAAGCGATGCAGCCAAAGCACTATAAATATTTGATCCCCAGCTAGAAACCAAACCCGTAGTGTTACGACGATTTGAGCGATGCGAAGCTACACGGGCTATGGCGTTTCCGGCGGAACGTGCACCTGCATGGGCGGCAGTGCCACCTTGAGTGTGAGCTGCCGAAGATTGGCGCTTTTTGCTAACCCGTTGATCGGAGAGGATACTCTGAGCGTCAAAATCGTAAACATCGCGACGTGGACGATTGGGTTCGTCTTCAAAAAGAGCGACAGGATCAGCTGCCTCGGTCAATTCAGTATGTTCCATGGCCAAATCTTCCTCATCATCTTCATCGAATTCGCTTTCAGATTCACCAGCCTCATCTTCGTCTGTGGATCCTTCTGGTTCTGGTTCAGTGAGCATGCTTCGTGTTTGACGACGTGTACCAGAGGAAGCTCCTCGGCGTTTTCCGGCGGAATTGGACAACTGCTGCGTCATTTCCTCATCGGAAGGAGCGTATTCACTGTCATCGTCAGCGGCGTCTACGTTTTCATCGTCATGATCGTCGTCACCTGGAAACAAGTCGGAGTAAGAATAGGTATCTTTCTCGTTAGTGCCCGCCAGCCCTGCCTTGGTGGTAGGCTTGGAAATAGGACTAGATCCATTAGGAGTGATGTCAATTGATGTATCTTTCTTTTTGCGGCCTCGTTTGCGCGCAGGAGTCTCGGCCGGAGTTTCAGGGGCAGTGACGTCAGGTACATCATTAACTTTGCCTTTCTTCGCACGAGATTTTGGTGTAGTCGCCTCGGGCTCAACTGATTTTTTCCGGGGACGACCGCGTTTTCGCCTCGGGGTTTGTTCAGGGGTATCGGTGGTAGAAGAATGCTCCAAAGAAACGCAATCGGAAGTTCCTAGATCTTCTTTTTTCATATCAGTTAGTGTGGTTCAGTGACTGAAACGAGAGTGAAGGAAAAAATGAGGTAGACGTACACATCTGAGCAAAAAAGGTACGCTGACATTATAGCGCTACAATCGTAGTCCGATGTGCAGCAGATGAGGAAACAAATCATCATCATCATAGACAGCAATACATCCGTGATTCACACTGATGCTTAACTACCACACAACCACAAAGGAAAAAACCCCTATATAAAAAAGAAGGGGAGGGGAACCTAATTATTAAGAATAGCTCGGTGTAGACACCTTGATGTTGAATGTTTGAGGAAACAAAATTATCAGATATGACCGCATTACGCCAAGATCGTAAATACGCGAACGGCGGTGATGACATTCTTCATCTCGTCAACATTACAGGACAATGCCATTCCAAGCTAACCGGAAGTCGCATGGCATATTGTTCATTTTAACCTGACATCCATCTGTCCGGTCAATGTAGCCCACAAACCTCCGTCGGCTTCGTTGACCCATAATCCGCTCCTTAGTGGCGCCACAGGAATCGCGCAAATCCACCTTGAAATGTAATTCAAGTTTAAACTCAATTAACATCGACTGCTTCCAACTTCTATCAAACAGTGACGAAAACGTTAAGCGATTCACACAATGTAAGGTCTCACGGAAACCTTTTAGTCTAGATTATACCCCAACGCAAACAGAAAAACCTGGCGGATGACTTGCGAATCAACGCATTCACTGGTAGTTAAGCATCAGTGTGAACCACTGATGTATTGCTGTCTATGATGACGAGTAGTGACCACAGGCTCAGCATGTTGGAACCATCAGGTGAGGTGCATGTATTTTCTTCCAGTCGTAACTTACATAAAGCCGATCGAAAAGCGTTGTCCTGAAAGTCTGTCAATCAAGAACCACGAACCTGACTAAATGCTACTGTGATCGGCGTCTTCCACAGCAACGGGAAATATTCTGGGAGTCATCAAAATGAAAAGGAAGCGAAGGAAAAGTTGAACTAAACGGAACAAAATAGGAGCCAGATGTGCATGTAGACGTCAATAACACCGTCGTTGCGAAACCATTGTGTGATATCACCTAGCTGTTGGCTACCTGAGTAAACGACTAGTGCGGTAAACGTTGTGTCAGCAGACGGAGTATATAGTCAAAACAGAGTAGATTTAGCACATTTATTACTTGACCACTTGAAAAAGGGCTTGCGGAAACCAGGGTTGCTCACACCCGGATGAGGATCGACACAGATGAAGTCTATATTGTTGTACCCGTTGTCTAGATGTCACCAAGTAGCTGTTTCCAAATGATCGTAGACCGTTCAATACGGACGTGATTACCGGGGTTGCTTGCGAAAGCGTTCCACTTAGTCAACTAATATCACCAAGGCACAAGCATCCACTTGTGTCACACAAGGAGTTTGTTTACGGCGTATTGGTTCGCACAGCCTGTGCACCAATGGCAAGGAACTGCGCGAGTACAAAACAAATGCCACAGTTTATGGCGGGGTGGCAACGGGCGCAACAAAACGAGAAGCGTCCGTGTCAAGCGCATCTGACCAATGTTGTGTGAATCAAAAAGTATTGCACGGGAGTGTAACAATCGCCAACAAAAGCCTGATGTAGTCTTACTCGCAAATTGAAAGATACTGCCAACGTTTTCGGTAACCAGTGTCACAGCGCAATTTCTACCAACACCCGAATTCAAGAGAAACAAAAAAGTCATAATTACATCGTCCATTGTCTCCCCTTGTGAGAATGGTTTCAAAAATCCTGACCTCACTTCTCTGATGGTACTAAAACAGTGGGTAACGTAGGTGTCGAGACCGCTCTCTGAATCATTTGACCGCCTCTTGTACAGCAGCGAGCATCCTAAAGTTTGGAAAGTTTTCACAGTCCCGCCGATCTTTATCAACAAGTCTGTTAACCACAAGCCCCCATCAAAGATACAAAGGCTTCGGCAGATGACCGGTGATGAGAGCAAACTTTACTGAACAATTCACACAGACTCTGTGAGAGATATTTTCATTGTTAAGTGTTGTCCAGGAACGGCAGATAGATGATAAAGGCAAACTAGCTAATGTTCACCGAGCTATTCTAAAGTAGGGCTCATTTAGATCGAGCTCCAAATCCTGCAGCTTATCACACCTGGCTGACGCTACATATTAAAAGCACGAAATATGAGCATATAGTGAACAGTGTAACAAGGCGGTAAGCCACAGGGATCCGGATGTTTTGCACTGCTGGGCTACAGACAGACAATCGCAGTTAAACACTACCTGTTAGGATTGAGATAAACCTGATCCGAAGAACACGATTCCGCTGCCGAAATTACAATTATCTAAGCTGTTAGTGAGATATGGATCAGTGTGGGGTTCGAATATACTTTGGCGCGTACAAGTGGTCACTTGCTTCTACGAATACAGGAAAATATTTCAGGTAAATTTCCTAAATGTCTGGTAGTTAAATACATCATCCACGTCATCACAGACAGCAACACCAGTTTCTCACTGATGCTCAACGGTCATACAACAATGGGGAAAATACAAGCACCGATCAAGCAGGAAAGAGAGGGAAGGAGAACTAACTACTAAAAACAACAGTTTATACTCGAACGTTTAATATTAAGGTACTTGCACTTGGGCCCTACAGCTCCTGCAATCCTGCTTCCTTGATTACGCTTATTCCACAGAAAACCCGGTCAAACAACAGCAACACTCACGCCACTGAAGCCGATCAGCTGCCATTTCACCTAACGCCTCCAGCCGCTGACTGAGTCGCGAGATCTCCAATCCGGAGAAAGGGCCTCACCTATATTGCCTATCCGGGGTCCGCCTTGCCTGTGCTATCATCTGTTTTTTTAGCTTGGGACCGATCAGAAAGAGTTTCTACACGCGTGGTTGTTCACCGTTGTCCGTATCAGTTGTATTCACTAGAATTTGGATACAACACAACCAAGTGTCAGATAATGCTCCTTTGCCGTTCATGCTATACCAAATACTTCTTTGGGAACAAAACCTGAGTATCACTACCCGAAAACAAAACCTAGGAACGTTCGTTTCAGACATCAGTATGCAGTCGAAATGAACTGCAGTGATTAAGAAATCAAACTCAGTGTTCGGGTTGTCTAGTGGACTACTTGGGGCAACTCTATACACTTCGCTAATGCGGCGATGGGTTGTCACCGCCTGTCGCATATTCAAGCTGAGTAATTGATTGATACCATAAAACCAGATGAGTGATCTGACCTATAGATGGCAAGCATTCAGCGTCCAGATGCATCCACTCTGAAACCTAAGTACACAAATGCAAACAGACGCTTTCAAACCAAAAACGGACAAGGTGGTCTTTAGCGCTCAGTCCGCACCGATAATACAAGCGTTTTGCCAGCAAGATAAAATAAACAGTCAGAGTCAGTTGGCATCGACTAGCCTATTCAGATCTGAAGTGAAAAGTAGGACTATTGCTCCCGAGTTGTGACACTAAAGTGCATTGAACCCTTCGTTTATGCGCACTTCTCCTTTCAGATGTGACGTTCTATCTTCCAGCCATTTGTAACAATATAGATTCACAGGCAAAGAATAATTTTGAGAAAAAATCGAACATACCGGGAGGACAGAGTTGACAACGAACGTTCTTGCAGCAGGTCAGTGCGACTAAAACCACTGACAATGTAATCCAGAAAGACTGATCCCCTCTTTTCAGTTGATCAGAAATTAGGTTATGCACAGACTGAATAAGCATCGACTCAAAACGTCATATGCAACTTCCTGAAGCGAAACTGGGACTGGACTGATCAGTTCGTCCTCCGTAACCCAACACAGTCATGAAGTATTTGAAGGTCGGCATGACGAGTTCGACAGAATTGTGCCAAACTTAACCGAATGAACTCACTTGACACTTGTTACTAAATATTCGCCCCCTAGTCAAATCGCTGCTCATTCGTTGATGCCACCCAAAGCAAATTACCAAACAGACTGACGACCAAACATTTGAATAAGTCTTCTACGCAGAGTGATAACGTTTTGCAGCCGTAAATCGTCACACCTTTTAGGACAGCCTTACACACGCGACTCTTAGGCTTCAAAGAGATGCCTCACTGTCGCCTGAGATGTCCTAGGATAACGAATGCCGTTACACCCTGGAAGACACGAAGTTCTACTTAAGTTCTTACACCTCCGCCGCTGCTGATACAAATTTGTAAGTACAAAATCAGCTAACATTTTTTATTTCATTAGCCAACACCAAATATGTGCAACCTCAGCAATTTTTAGAAGCATTTTATGCACTGAGGCTGGTCACTGACATCGCGGAATCTCAGAGATGATATCGATCACTAACCACACGGTTATACCATCACTGACACCGGTGGTACATCAGTTAACTAGCTCTTAAATGGCACACGACCATGAGAAGGCTGATCCATAGGTGAAGTTAAGAGGAGCGGTTGAGGTTCAGTTCCGGAAATCAACGTCTAAACTGGAAAGATTACCACTAAGATGACCACATCAAGCAAACGAATGACCGCGTTGCGAGTTTGAGAGATTACACTACGGCTATCGCGACGATTCATGTATAAGTTAGAGCAAACAGAACAAATCCAGATATGTGGCTTAATAAATAGAGCTGCGGCAAACGCCTTGATGTAAAAGCTTGACGACAGCTCATTCAGTGTTGTAATTAAACCTGAACCACAGGAAGGACAAAGAACTTCAGACTGTCAAAATTTTGTAAATCGGTTTTTGTTTCGGTGGGCTGTGGTGACCACATTTTCTGAGAAAACCTTATCCAACCAGCCTCACTGATAGCGAAACATCAGTAGTAGATATCGCCACCCATACATACAAACATGAAAAGAAAACCTGCAACCTAGGTATGAGTTACTCGAAAACTAGATGCTCAGAGGACAGGTATGAACCAGAAAAGCACAAGCGAGAACGAATGTGCAAGTGTCATTTGTTTCATGGGCATAAGTGAACATTTGGAACGTTCGCAAATAGGAATATGAAATTTTGTCAGTAGCGGACTTCACACTTCGATTTATTCGAAATTAGTAGTCACTGCCCTGTTAACATGAACGAGACACCACGTGATACGTTCGCTATATGTGGCATGAATGACACTGATTTTGCATTAAAGTGAACGTATAGAAAACGCAGCAAAGTATAAGTGCCAAGTAATTGTACTAACATTTGGTCATAATTCACGTTTGCTTATTCGTATCACTCATCATTATCTTCTATACATTACAGCCACTGTACCGTCCTTCTCAG
>JTDE01005907.1:4959-16356 GCA_014338405.1 Paragonimus skrjabini miyazakii
GTTCCAAATGTAGGTATATTTCACTAGGAAAAAATTTGAACGCAATTTTTTACGAGGTTTAAGATCCGTCAAGGTAAACTCTTTGTTCCTGATGTTGTATTTTGAGCTATGCTGAAGGTGAATCGCGAGTTTGACAGTAAATTTATTCCCATAAGAGAGAAACAAATGGAGAGAGAAAGAGAGAAACAAATGGACAAATTGGATATAACCTACTAGATCCTAATGAACTAGTTGTCTGTTGACCGACGGCGCACTGAGAGTACGCTGGTGACCTATTACTCCCAATCGGCCAGCACATTCGGGGCACGCACATAGCAAAACCATATAGTTACGTCACGACGATAGTCTCCGATGGTACCTTGCATACCTCACACTTCCGTTCACGGTCCCTCAATGGTTGCTCATTAATCTATCGGAAGCCCGTCCGGGTCATATATCTCTAGACTGTCCGGTTCAACGCTAGGTCTCCCTAACATATTAACCAATGATACAACGTGGAAAACTTACCTAGATTCGGGCAGTGGTAAACAACATGACCGGTTGGGCTGCATGGAACGTGCACGCCATAGCCACTGTGAGACGGGTTTTCAACATAATATTGTCATATTTGTATGGCAAACGAGAGCAGACATTTAGTTTGAGAGCTGTTGAACAACTCGCGATGGCCAGCTTTTGCTTGCTGAATTCCTGCACAAATGCCAACGAATACCTATTTTCTTTAAGTGAAATCTCTTTGTCCAATGTTTCTCACAAACACATTCTCGTTGCGCGATAGAACAAAGTTCTCACCATATCCCGCTTGTACTAAGTCGGCACAAAACTGTGAAAGTTCGGATATTGTTCAATCTAAGTGTGTTTCCGGTAGACGGACCGTAGGAAATGTTGTTCTGGCGCTTCAAAGGATTTCCAAAAACGCCAGGTTTTCATTCTTCTCGTGCTCGATGGTTAAGATATTTTTAAAATCCACTCGTTGCCATCTCTTTGGTACCGGTAAGTATCAATGTATCAGCAACATAACGCTGGTAGAGGTAAGCATGACTGATAACCGCGTCTGCGTTCTGCTCCAGGTGGACAATGAAACTAACGCCTGGTAGCTTTGTAAACAAGTGAACGATGTCCACGCTGACCATAGGTAAATTGCTGCAATTCAAACCATCGAATGAATTGACTAGGCTGTATGGCAGCAACGAAGGGATTCCGGCGATTTGTATATGAGTTCGGGGCTGGAGTCCCAAGTCGTCCGGATCCAGTCAGACCGTCTACTTTAATATCCAGCCGGCTTTTGTTGTCTAAGGGACAACCGTCCAAAGCAGGATGCAACGCTGTTTCCGACAATTATAACAAGCAACAAGAACGGAGCAGGTTACAAATCTGATCCGGCTTCAAGTAAGTAGAAATTTAATAACGCACCGAAGTGGTCCCTGGAAGAGTAGTGAAACTCTTAAGTGGTATGTCTTGAATCCCCGCTAACAAATAACGACATCTCAAAGGTAATCGATTTAGAGGATAAATTAGTGCTTTGATTTTTACTGTGATGTGATGTACAATCATAATATGGTAGCGTTCATCGAAACCGTGTCTTATCCTATACACTTGTGTGATTGTTTTTTGTTCCGATCTGGGTCCCACACGTCATGTATGTCCGTGCTTTGATCGCACTGAACTGCGCCCCGCTGGTACACTCTAGCAGGCTGAGTTTGTAGTTGATGACCGCGAGCATGTATGCCTCTGGATGTGGAAAAGGGTTTCGTCACTGTACGCAAGTGCAAGCTGGGGCCGTGAGCCTTACTTGGACTGAATGGCTTGACACCTGGTGGGTCGAATGAAAGGACGGAACTGCGGCTACAAGTGCAACTAACAACGTTAAGCCGAAAGTCGTTCCAATGACTGATAACCCTGTGAGGAGGATACTGTTGCACTGAGATGGTTCGAGGTCAGGGCTTTTATAGCTTCTTGTTTGTGTTACTTCTTTGGCCCTTGTCTGTCATTAAGGTTAATAATAGTTTTTGGAATCCTACATTAAGGTGCAACTATGAAAGGAATGTCACCGCAGAGTTTTCAAAACCCAAGTGAACAGAGGTCGATAAATTCAAAATGAGTTCCGTAGGAGAAACGTCACATGCCAGTGAATATTTTTAGGACTGCTCGCTGAACAGTTTCAGTGGTGTCTTTTCTCGGACTAGTATACACGACTCAGCTGCTATTTTCAAACAGTGATCACGTACGAACTTCTTAAAGCATTTTAAAACGTGCTGGTATATTCAGAGAAAGGCGTTCTCTATGGTTCTGAAAACTCCTATTACAAGTTTAACGGCAACCAGGTGATGACGGAAAGGAAAAACTAGGCGGCAGCTGAGTGTCTAAGACTTATTTCATACAGGGTTTCGTGGTAGTCAATACACTGTATTCAGTACGCATCATAAATATGTCCCCGAAGTCACTTCCTAGTAGCCACACCTCGGTTTTCCCAAATCCCGAAAGGGTAATGAGGCTTCTTAAATACCATAAAAGTCAACTACTATCAAGCCCACAGGACAGGAAATTAAGTAGTTCCCGCGTCAAGTATACGAACGAAGGAGTACTGCGGAACACTCGTGAATTATCGTGTGAATCAAAGTCCCAATAGCTTGACAAAAGTGGATGCGGTCCTCGCACGAGTATCGCGACATGAAGCTCGTTCACGTGACGTTAGGGTCACTTTACAAAAACATATTATTGCGGTTAAACAAATAAAAATGTTCATGAAGCTGCCCTGAAGTGGGATACGAACATCGTTCTCCATGCTTTCGAACCGGTCGCACAGAATCCTAAACATTGGAGATCCCCAGAAAGACGATTAATTCTAAGTGTTCTGCGAAACGCTGAACTACCCGCAGCGACGAAATGGCGTCGAACGCAAATACTCGGTAAGTGGACTGTAACCAACACACAAACAAACCGTCTCAGGCCGCTCCTAATCGAGTTTTAAGACCGCAGCATCCGAGATTCGGTACTAACTGAAGATTCCACGATAACTCAGAGAATGCCAAGCATAAATGTTGTAGGAGACACAGCCATGCATCACAAATCTGAACCGTGTGTCGGCTGCACCAGAAGTCAAGGGCGAGCGTCTCGGCACAGACCAGGGTGAAGAAGCAAATTACATCCCATGGGGAACAAGTCGACGATGCAACAGCTTATGAGAGCCGACCATCGATGAGAAAAATGGTTTACATTGGTCCGGGTCATATTCTCGTATCCAAACAATGAACTTATCCATCGGATGAAACCTCCGAGGAATTAGATACTACCAGTTTGCGGTGTAGTCAGAAGGCCAGATCGTTGGAGCTAAAATGCACGCTAGTGAATGTATGCAGCCCGCTTAATAAGAGAGACGAACTGTAAACATCGATTCACTTTGTAAATATTTACTTGCTCACAGAAAGGTGGCTCAAAGAAGAAATAGATTTGGGGGTTGGGTGCGTAGGTTCCAATGGTGTATCTGTTAGAGGCGGTGGCCTATTATTGATTCGGGGTTCCATAAGGCGATCACCCGTGAACTTTGACCGCAGTTGCGTGAGTATTCAAACCGCTGTCAGCCCTCTCCAAGTCAACCCCTTATTGATAATCTCCGGGGTGTATCGAAGTCCGAATGTGCAACCAAAAGAAGACGAAGCACTGCTGAAGTAATTTTAGTCGGTCTGTCAATCATGCTATCGCATGCTCGTTTTTGGAGATTTTAATGCTCCTAAAAGCAACTGGCGATTAAGGTCTGTTAGTGGTAGATGTTTGATCACAAATTGCTTAAACTAGTCAGCAACTTCACGCTAACACAGCATGTTAGAGTGGCCACGGGATCCCAGCCTGGTCAAATAGCCTCAACGCTAGGCTTAATCATAACTCGTCATAGCAGTGACATCACAAACGTGTAGTCTGCGGCACCACTAAGAAAGAGTGACCGCATGATTATTTATTTCTTGCTCCAATGTTCTCTATTAGTAAACTGGGCACACAGATTGCGACTTTTCCATAAATCGACCATAAAAACCGATATTGGAAGCTGACAAAATGACCTGGAACTCAGCAGCTCCCATAGAGAACATCGATAGTTTGTGGACAAACTACGTTGACACTCTGTGGGCTCCTACAGATAGGAACGTCCCTCAGAAACAAGTCGGAGAAATGGGGCGGAAGCCATGGTTCTCCCCCAGGGTCAAGAGGGCTTACCAACGCAGATATGTAAGTTAGAAGGCATATATTCAGCAAAAGGGGTTTAAAAACTTTATGATATACACAAAAGCTCGGAACGAAGCAATTTAGGTGGCAAGGAATGCTCGTCTAATCTATGAGCTTAACCCAGCACGTGATATTACAAAGAACCTCAAGGGGTTTTACGGTTATGCTCAGTCCAGATCCCCTCTAAGAAAGAACATTGGGAACACACTTTCCCATAACGGCGGGATTATATCGATTAGCAAGGACAAAGCGAACGCCTGTATGGCACAGTTTCAAAGTGTTCATCGCTCAGACAATGGAATACTTGAGCCTCGCTACATCACCGTGAGTGTGGCCATGGTGGATCGGGACAGTGCGTCCCTGAAGTTGAGCAAGCGATATCCCAGATAAACAACACAACGTCCATAGAACCGGGCCATATCAACCCGGCTAACCTAAAACCACTGGCCAAATTCCTGGCGTCGCATTTTGCCTAACTGTCCAATCTTACATTAAAAATGGGGGTAGTTGCAAGGGGTCTGCCGATTTCTGTGCGAACAAAAAAATTTCAGAGATCCACAAAGTGGCTTTCTGAAAAGGTAGATCTTGTTTCACCAATCTGTTGACGTTTCTAGACACTGTGAAGGAGAAGCCGGATTGGGAGGAAGTGTTCGAGGTGTGCTACCTGGATCTCCAGAAAACCTACGACTTTGTCAACCCCAGGCTTTTAGGCTGAAAGCTACGGGAAGCTGGAATATCCCCTAGAATCTGTGGGTGGACCCAAACGTTTCCAGTTGAAAGGTCGTGTAGACTGAGAGCAAGAGGTGTAATGTCAGATGAGGGTTCTGCGCTAAGCGCGGTACCTCAAGGGTCATTCATCGCCACTCCACTTTTCCTGGCATATATAAGTGACTTTACCGACAATTTAGTCAGCCCGTGTTACCTATATGCAGATGACATAAAGCTGGTGAGGAATGAGTCGGACTCGGACTCCCTCCAGGAGGACATTATGAAGATCTGTGAATGAACGTTAAGGTGGGATTTACCACTGAATGTTTTCAAAAGTCATGTCCTCGCTAATGCTTCCCAGTCGACCTCCAGATATATGAAGGATGCATTTGGACGGACAGTCGAACTAGCAACTAAACAGTGAGTGAAAGACTTGGGTATCCATGTCACTAGCACGATTGTTCCATCTGCACAGTGTGCCGCAGCCGCGACAAAGCACGGTGGATGATACACCGACTGAAATCCACGATCGCCAACCCATGTCCAGCAGTGTTCATTCCAATGTACTTTACCATAGCTCGCCTCCACCTTGAATACTGTGCCGAAGCTTGGTCACTGCGTCTTAAAAATGACATAGCTTTCCCCGGAAAGGCGCAACAGTTCGCCACACAAATGGTATGGGGTATGAAGGGTCTAAGCTACCAAAACCGACTGAGCTCGTTGAACTTATTCTCGCTCGATCGCTGGCGGGTAAGAGGAGACCTGATTGAAGTGTACAAGACTGCCCACCGCATCGGCACAAGTCCCCTGGCATGTTTTCTTGTGATACGTCAGGACAGGGATTTGAGAAGTCTTAGGCTCACGATCAATAAAACAAGATCACGACTGGCTGTTCGATTTAACTTTTTCACTACGCGGGTAGACAACCCGTGGAAAAAATTGTCTGCAAATTTTGTTGGGGCCTGCAACATAGAGTATTTCAAAGAGAGCTAGACGAATGTTGGATCAACCTTTTTCCTACTCTGTACTAATCGAAAAATGATCTGCTTGCTTCAGGTCAATCAGGGTTTGTAATCTTCTTTCTTTTATACCTACCCTTAGACCACCACCGAAGACATCCGCATCGACAAAAGCCGCAGTCTGGTCAATCGCTGGATCGCACCAGTCAACAATCAGGGCATTAACAGGCGTAGACCATCATCAAAGCCTAGATTTGAATTCAATTCACAAGACAAATGACGGGCAGGAGCCAGATTATGCAGGTTAATGGGTCGATAAACCCGAGGCCTTCAACCCTTCGACATCAGGTTTTCTGACTTCGACGCGAGGTATCCTCTCGCAACCTCCCCACAAAAGAGGAAAAGAGCGACAACTAGAGTTTACGTATGTAAACTCAGTTCTGTAGGCGTATACAAAACTGTTGCTTTTACTAGTGAAAAATCACACATATAAGAACGATTCGACTTGCAAACTGAAGATATGCATCCATATCCATCAATATCCAGCTATACTGGCTATCGCATACGTCACAACATCCATACTCGTCTTTCAGCGACTTGTTCACGGATTCGAGGTTGGGAACCCAAATCACCCGGGTCCAGTCAGTTTCGATGTCAGCGGTGTTCTGTTGACCTAAAAGGCAGTCATTGAAAACAGGGTGTAGCACCGCTCTTGGGAGTTACAGAGAATACCGACAACAAAGTAAAACATTACTTTAGCAAAACAGAGTACAATATTAATCTAACAACTTCTTAAGTAAGTTGGGTTCTAATAACACTCTGAAGCGGTCTCTAGAAGAACAGCTGACAATCTCCAATGGAAGGTCGTTCCAGTGGTTGATAATTCTGTAAGAGAACTGTTGCCTAAGAAAGGTCCGGGGTCGAAACTTATAGAGCTTCTTATCGTGACCCCTTCGACTGTTATCAACTACTGTGGTAAAGAAAACTGGTGCACTAGTCCTGTGTTAAATAAAAAGTGCGTAAGGATTAAGTTACCGCGGAGTCTTCAAAATTCAAGTGTGTAAAGATCAAGAATTTTAAGACGAGACTCGCTAGAGAAATGTCGTAAGTCAGTGACCATTTTGGTGGCTATTCGCTGAACACGCTCGATGGCTAGTGTCCTTCTTCAGACCGGTGTATACGACTTGATTAACATACTCAAGCAATGCTCTTATATAGACCCCGTAGAGCGATTGAAAAGCATGCCTGTAAATGGGGGAAAAGCTCTTTTTATCATCCCAAGAGTTCCAAATCCCTCTTTGGCGGCCATCTGGTGGTGATAAGAGAAGGATAAACTAGTCGACAGCCAAATCCCTATGTCCTTAAGGTCAACTTTCGTGATACCCGTTACACTTTGTGCACCATGTATCACGACTAGGTTCACCGAGTCTCCTCCGAGCGATATAGTAATAATAATAATAACGGTATATTTCTCAACGCATCTGAGAGAAACACGCTCAGATGAGCGTGATCAATATACACATTGCAACGTGAAACGCACACCGTACACATAATTGTAAATTGTGCAATACACCCATTCTGGAAATAAATAAACAAAACGGACATAATATTAGAGGAAAATTCTAATTTATGGAGAAGCACTTAGCTCACTTGTTTCTAAAACGATAATTCTCAACATTTCCAATGTTCGATAAAAAATGCAGAGTAGTTACGACAATTCTCGCTTCACAAGGTTAAAGTTGTCCTTATTTTCAAGGTCATGCCTGATAAGAGGGCAGTTGTGGAATGCACGCCGGCTTTTTCTCCCTAGGTTGTCCGTTACACTCACAGACCAACCATAAGGCAATGTAGAGAAACCAGGGGACAGCGCTCTTCCGAAGTAAGGGGTTCCAGCAACAATCATGTAGAAGGGAACAACGAGAACAAGCATCAGCCAAAGGCCCAGTAAGCCATGCACATTACTTACACAAACAAACACTGAAACGGCGTCGAAAACATAACAGCTCGCCCGGTCACCGAATGAACTTCAACTAGTGCGCGATTGTTGATTCCCGTCTCAAATTATACAAATATACGATTCACGAGATTCGCCTCGAAGATCGTTGAAAAGGCAAAACGGTCCTTTTGGCGCGAACCCTCGAATTTTAAATATTTTTCGACATTTTAAAATCGGAATTTCAGGCGAAGTATCTAGAGTACATCAGTTGTGAATGAGCGGCGTTAATGGAAAAATTGAAATACATCGAATAAGTATCGAAAGTATCGGTTTGGTGATGAAAAACATCTTCACAATTTTCACGAAAATAACCCGTTATTGGCGTTAGCTCACTTTTCAAAGTCTTACTAATGCGATCATTGCTATTTTCAAGATGAAATACGTCATCCTATAGTCTGAGGGTGCTTCATCTTGCGGCGTTTTACAGATACGATCGAGCTGAAAATATACGACTATACAGTGTTGGCATTGCATTTCAACAAGAACACTAACACTATTGATAGTGAAACATGCATGACAACATTTTCAGCTTCCTTGTCCATACGATATTTATACTATTTCTCCTTGTTCGAAGGATTCCGGGTAGATACTGGTCGATGAAACGTTGCTCTTAGAAATGGTTTAAAATGACGCTATCATATGGTGGCTTCCGTCGTCGGTGTATATGGAACGGCGGAAGAAAAGGGTATCATGTCCCGCTCTATCATCGGGAATATTCCGAAGTAACTTCTATTCACTCTACTGCGTTTTTCCTAACCAGATTGAGGTCGCGTGACGTTCATACGGAACAATATACGGAAACAGATTAAATCAAGCTGCCTGTCAATCACCGGGATGCATACCTCCCAGCCAATCACACTATGATGTTTAGAACGCCAGGTATCTGTCACGGTGCAAAAAATATTCCAATCAATATGACGACCAGCGGAATCAAAGATGATGATTACCATGTACCCCCAAACACTTCAAATACAGGTTTTCCATCACTTCCCGCATGTGTTCGTTCTCCACATTGTTCATGGAAAGAGTGGTTTGGAAGGAGCAGCTACTAGTGTGAACATGTACTGCATACTCAGACGCCGATCATAACTTAGGTCAATCGAGTGGAGCAGCTATTAGTATGAACGCATACTGCATTCTGAGACGTCATTCATAGCTTGAGTAAATGAGGTTGAAGCATCTAGTAGTGTGAACCTATACTGCATACACAGACGTACTTCATATATTAAGGGAATCAGGTTGGAATAGCCCCTAATGAGAACACATGCTCTATTCTGAGATGTTGTTGGTAGCCTAAGTCAATCGGGTGGAGCAGCTGCTAATGTGAACGCACACTACATAATCAGACCTTCATGGGCCAGGTCGGCGGGACCAAGCTAGCAATTTCATTCTCCGAATATACCAGAACCAGCAATGTTTGATGATGAATCCAAGTATATTCTGCTATATACACCTCTTATGTGTGATATGAGGTGGAGAACAGTTTGACGAGTTGGTTCGTGGGATTGCCCTTTCCGGGTATGAATATGAAGTGGTACTTGGCGAACAGCCAGGTTCCTAAGTTGAAAAGCCTCCTGATAACTACTGATAACAAAACCTAACGGTAGTGGCAGTCCGTATGTGAGAAAGTAAACAACAGTCGTCCCACAGTTACGGGGATTCCGTTTGCGCCACAAAACCTCCTGTAAGTGAGGGTTAAACAGCTGTCGATTAGATCGAGATAGTGATCTAAAGTGCTTCTTGGCAAAAGAAAATGTCTACTAAACGATAGATAAGAAATGACGTGATATAGTTATAGCTTTCGCTGAGCCCGAAGACCTCATAAGTCGAGATGACTTGCATTCCAAGACAAAGTGACGATGCGTGCTCAGACAATTCTGGAACATCTGCAGTAAAACTCGGTTGTCTAGACGTTCAACAAGCACCAGATGATAAATGAGTGAACATGTGGCTAATCAGCAATGTCACGAAAAGTGAATATAACTGCAACACCGGTTAGAGGTAAGTGGTTCGTTGATCATTGTTTCGACTCCCTCGTACTATTGCAACCACAGCTTATCCAGTGGACGTGACAATCAGAATTCTGTTTCTCATCACTGTTGGTCGATATCAATAACAACATCAGAAGCATATCTGTATGGTCTGCGATGTTCCACCAAGTTAATATCCAACACTTAGGCACCAATTACCATCCTTGGTGCTCCACAATTCTCTGACTATGGGTCTTCAATGTGGTATGATGCCAATGCCACCTGGGCCCAAGATATGCGCAACATCACAACATTATGTTTATCTTAGTTTCCCCGATTTTGTTACAGACCTCTCATTGTGTTGTGAACAACTATCGCGTTTCATGCTCCAGCTCGTGTCTTCAGATGACTGTTAACAGCACTCCTTGTACCATTGTAGCCAAGACTTGTCAAAAGTACGTGACAATGAGATGTCTGTTGCTAACATCTGATGGTCAACATTTCCACCAACGTTAAACTTCAGCGTAGCTTGTCTGTACGTTCAATTAGTTATCATCTGGTGCTTGTTGAACGTCTAGACAACCGAGTTTTACTGCAGATGTTCCAGAATTGTCTGAGCACGCATCGTCACTTTGTCTTGGAATGCAAGTCATCTCGACTTATGAGGTCTTCGGGCTCAGCGAAAGCTATAACTATATCACGTCATTTCTTATCTATCGTTTAGTAGACATTTTCTTTTGCCAAGAAGCACTTTAGATCACTATCTCGATCTAATCGACAGCTGTTTAACCCTCACTTACAGGAGGTTTTGTGGCGCAAACGGAATCCCCGTAACTGTGGGACGACTGTTGTTTACTTTCTCACATACGGACTGCCACTACCGTTAGGTTTTGTTATCAGTAGTTATCAGGAGGCTTTTCAACTTAGGAACCTGGCTGTTCGCCAAGTACCACTTCATATTCATACCCGGAAAGGGCAATCCCACGAACCAACTCGTCAAACTGTTCTCCACCTCATATCACACATAAGAGGTGTATATAGCAGAATATACTTGGATTCATCATCAAACATTGCTGGTTCTGGTATATTCGGAGAATGAAATTGCTAGCTTGGTCCCGCCGACCTGGCCCATGAAGGTCTGATTATGTAGTGTGCGTTCACATTAGCAGCTGCTCCACCCGATTGACTTAGGCTACCAACAACATCTCAGAATAGAGCATGTGTTCTCATTAGGGGCTATTCCAACCTGATTCCCTTAATATATGAAGTACGTCTGTGTATGCAGTATAGGTTCACACTACTAGATGCTTCAACCTCATTTACTCAAGCTATGAATGACGTCTCAGAATGCAGTATGCGTTCATACTAATAGCTGCTCCACTCGATTGACCTAAGTTATGATCGGCGTCTGAGTATGCAGTACATGTTCACACTAGTAGCTGCTCCTTCCAAACCACTCTTTCCATGAACAATGTGGAGAACGAACACATGCGGGAAGTGATGGAAAACCTGTATTTGAAGTGTTTGGGGGTACATGGTAATCATCATC
>JTDE01005907.1:19139-29889 GCA_014338405.1 Paragonimus skrjabini miyazakii
AAAGATGCAATTTTGATCAGAAGGCGCTTTGGGGCACACGATCAAAAGCTTTTTGAATATCCAAAAGTATAACAATAATTGCATTCCCTGAATCAGCAGATTTTGTAACATGATTAAAGAATTCCAGCTGGCACTTCATGCACGAACGTTTGATAAGGAACCCATGTTGGGAGTTGTTTATAAGATTTTGTGATAATAAGAATACAACCATGCGACATTTTATTATCCTTTCCAACACTCTAGAACAAATTGAAGTATGGTTAATGGGACGATAATAGTTGATGTCTTGTCGCGATCCACCTTTGTAACGAGGCTGAATTATACAATTTTTCCATTGGAGAGGGAAGGAGCCTAATGATAGAGAAAGTGTATAAATATTGAGCAAAAGGAGAGGAATGTCATCCCCTCCGCGTTTGAGAGCAACAGGGTGTATACCCTTTGGACCGGGTAGATATGAAGGTTTGATGGTAGCTAACTGAGGGCGTATTTTAACTGCATCAACAGTAACGTGGCTTAGAAACGTGTTTGTTTTTACAGGGAGAGGTAGAGGCAATATATTTTCTTCAATGTTGAAGGACGCAGCGAAATATGAATTGAGGGCCTCGCAGATTGTTACAAGATCATCTACGGTAGTTTTGTTCTACAGTCTAACTATTGAGATAATGGGGTCTCTTGTATAGTTTCAGCGTTTCAGTAACTGCATCAACTCAGAGCTCTTCTCTTTGCAGTTCAGCGCACGTTTTTCCTCATTTAAGTGGAGCATTTTGGTTCTATTTGTAAAAATGAGATCTAAAGTGTGGTCTAGTCTGGTAGGTACTAAAACGTGTTCGCGCCAACCATTTACTTGTACACATACGCGAAACTCTGCTTGATTTGCAGGGGCTGTGGAAGGGGTCCAAGAAATATTGGGCATATTGAAATCTCCACCAATTGTTTTGTAATGTGCGAACAATGTTGATACATAATTCAGTCCATTAATAAGGTTGGTCATGTCGTTATGAGTGGCGTTAGGTGGTCTGTAGATGCATCCTACGAGTAGTTCACAGGATTCAGTTGACACGGACAACCACAATAAGTCGTCAACTCTATCAAGACACGGCTCATTGAGTATGGTTGTAGAATACTGCTCCCTTAAGTAAATTAAGCGTCCACCGCCACGTCCTGTACCGCGATTTTTACGGAACATATGATAACCTAATACACCCAGTTGTGTGTTCGAAGTCTAAGTGGTACACCAAGCTTCAGTGACCAAAATGATGCAAGGACTATATGAGAAGCTGAATGGTCTAAAAATATGCATCTTATTTAATAGTGAGTCTGCATTCAAAAACAATAAACTTAGAGCATTTTCTTTATTCGACGTCATTTTTACACCCTTGAAAATGTCCAAGACAGAAGGGTCTTCGCGATTGAGAGACCTTGGTGACGTCGCTTGGTCTGATGTGGCTATAGTGAGCGTATTGATGACTAATGGAATGTCGACTGCGTTTGAGTTCACGACAGAAAATTTTGGAAAAGTGTCAGTAAGATGTGGCGGGGCAGTGGGGGATATGGGAGGTGGCCTGGGCAGGGGAGGTTTGGACGGTGTGTGGCGCAATAAAAAAGAGTAAGGTTGAAATGGGTTGGTCATATCTACATGCACGTTGTCAGCGAAGGGATCACGGGTTGCATTCAGGTGAGCTTTCATAGTATGGGGACTGTTCGTATTAAAAGGAGCGTTAAGTATGGGATAAACAACTTTGGTGGAAACAGTTGGCTTCCGGTTAGGTCTGGCTTTAAAAGGTGTGTCACGTGACTGATTGTTATTGTTGGGAAGAGGTTGAAGATTAGGGGTTGGTAATAGATACATCCTTTTTTCCATGGGTGTGGATATGGGTTTACATGCTCATTTTTTCCTTTATAATGCGGGGAAGGTAAGCACGAGCGACTCGTAGGATAGTGAATTGCAATGCACTGGGATCACAAGCATTCCAGATTTTTAAATCATCAGCATGAAGGAGGGTATTGCTAGAAATACGGTTGAGAAGGTCATTGATGTATAGTAGAAACATTAACGGACCGAGCACGGATCCTTGAATAACCCCAGCAGAGATCGGAGAAGGATGAGAATGGTCCGATCCGGTTTTGACCCTAAAAGTTCTATGATCAATAAGGGAAGTAATCCAGCGAAGAACCTCCCCTTGGATCCCATACGTTTCGAGCTTATGTACAAGAGGACCGTGTGGGACACGACTGAGTGCCTTAGCAAAGTCGAAAAAGACAGCATCCGAAATATGGCCATTGTCTTTGACGTCTGTCAGGCATTCCATGAAGACAAGTATATTGGTTATGCATGGCCGATCGGGAAAAAAACCACGATGAGTAGAAAAGAAAAGATTATTTGAGAAAAAGTGCTTAAGGTTGACGCGTTTTAACAGGTTTTCCATTGCCGTGCATGGGCTGCTGGTGAGGTTGATCGGTCGATAAGCCAGCAGGGGAATGACGATCTCCTGCCTTAAATATAGGTGTGACAATGGCCTCTTTCCATGCCCTCGGAAGAGTGCTGGTCCGAAGTGTCTGTTTAAACAGACTATGGAGGGACACCGCCAATCCAAGGACCTCTACTTTCAAAATCCTTTGACGGATCCCGACATTGTAGACTGCTGAATAGTATTTTCTGAAAGTCTCTGCAGCCACCTGAGAGTTGGAGGAGGTTCCCCATCCGGAAACCGCAGAGAAAGCGCTGAGGGCTTAATTTTTCTCTGGCAACGCATGTACTTGAAGAGAAATTTTTTATTCTCCCGAGCCATCAGTAGGACTCTTGTCTGTGCCTGTTTGGTATGTCGACGGACTTTCCGCCTTCATCTGTTTCGTACGGAGCGAAAGGCTTCTAGATTCTCCGGCTTGCCCGTTAGTTTCTGCTTAGAGAATAGACGAAAATGTAAATCAGGAAGACGACGTATGTTCCGTGGAAGCGGTGAGCGAAATGAGGACTTCCACAGTTTACGAGGAACAAATGTCTCATCAGCTTCGTGAGTGGAATCTTTAAAAGAAAGATAGTTGGTGTTCACTGAATTAGACACGAGTTTGAGTGTACTTAAGAATGTCTTCAGTGCGTCAAAGTCAGCTTTCTGGAAATTTCTGAATGAAGTCTTTGCTGCGGCATTTTGGAGCCAGCAACAGCTAAAATCGAAAGCAAGTGACACGTGGTCACTATGTCCCAGCGGTGGGTTGATGACCGCACTACCTACCAGATGAACTTCACTTGTAACAACAAGATCAAGCAAGGAGGGTGTCCGTCCTGGACGGTACTGTGTAGGTAGTTCGACATGTTGCGTCCAGGCTTTCTCGTGGATCAACATTGCTAGGGATTTTGAAAATCCCCAGTCAGAGTCTTCATGAGGAGCAGCTACATAGTTGAGTTTGGGTGCGTTGAAGTCACCCATAATGGGAAGATGAGAGAAACGCTGTGTAGACGAGAGATAGTCTAGGACGGCAAGAATGGCCTCGTCGTCAGATGCGCCGCACGACGGCGATCGATAAATAACACCGGCAAGGTGTTTGTCATGACTACGAAGCTGGAGTTTAAACCACAGTCCCCTATGACAGTCGGTGTTGGCGGCTTCTAGCTTGGAAAAACAGCACAGCTTTCCATGCGTCCACAGGAGGAGTCTGTTCGGTACAGTGAGTATCCAGGAACATGTAGTTCGTTATCACTGATATCTGCAGGAAGCCGGGATTCCGTTAAAGCGACAATATGAGGAAAAGTGTCGTGCACCAACTGTCTGATTTCAGGTAGTTTGTTCAAAAGACTTAGACAGTTAGTGTCCACGCACTTTGAGGCTACCTGCTCATTTGGCTGGGAGCAAAAAGAGGCTGAAGAGCGCGATGAAGAGCTTGAGAAAGCAGTCCTAGTAGCGGGGGGGAGTGAGTAGACGGCGTCAGAGTTTCCCGGACCCTCTTGGAGGGCTGCGGCCGTTTCTTCACCTCCTGTGCATTTGTGAGCGCTCCTGTGGGACGCATCTTTCGTTTCCGGCTGCTCAAGGTTGATGGCTTGTGGACCGCTTTCACTTTTGAAGTACTGGAGGGTGGTTTGCAGTTTTGCACCCCCGAAAATTTGGGTGTCTTTTGGTTAAAAGAGAACCTAGGAAGAAATGACCGTGACCCGACAGGGGAAATGCGTTTGGAATGAGCCAGGTCTGTGCCTTTCTAGAAGCTGGAGATGACCCAAGCAGACTCATTGGGTTGTAAAGTTTAGGAATAAAGCAAGTTTGGGTAGAACCTTTTGGAGGTTCGATGGTTGGGGATTTGGAGCAAGACTGCTGCTCTGTGGCCTCTTTGGGAGCTACTGGTTCAGACCCGTGCAGCTCCATAGATGATTGGCCATTCAAAGGGATGGGGGCAGTCGTCTTTGGTGTGGGGGTGGACACATGGGTTGATCCATTCGGAGGCGCTAGTCCCTTCTTAAGAATGGGAATAAGAACCTTCGTGTTGGCTTAAAGTTTGTGGTCAGCCTTGATGCGTGACCTTGTTCTATTGAGCTGAGAGCGCTTCTGCCGCTCCTGCAATAAGCAGTCCAATGAGAAACCTTTTAAGCCAGTTTGACTTTTCTTTAACTGAACTGTCTTGTTCAGTACTTTCCCCGTGCTGACCCTCACAGGTAACGTCTGCTGGCCGAAAATAAACTTGTTCATTCTGGAAGAAATGCGGTGTTTAACACCGCTCCATGAATGCTGGTCGCAGACCGTGGGTTTCTGAGCTGTCATGTTCGGGAAAATTAGTCTCCTGGAAAAAATCGTTTTAATAGCTTGATATCGGGTGCAGAAGTTCAAAGTGAATATTTAACAAACGACCGTGGTGGCATAGTTCTCATTAGAAATTACTCTGATATTTCCTTTACAATGCAAATGCGACGCAGTCGAAAATTACAAATTCAATTACATCTCAAAAACCACGCGAAATTGAGCGTTTATGCGGTTATGAGGTATGTATTCCACCACAAAAATTCCGATGGAGTCATTTTCAGAACGTAAAATCGATTAGGAAAGCCAACATGATGCTTTTGTTGACAAAAATGGCGACACATTTTTCTCAACAAACGTGCAAATATGGACAATTTTTAGGTATAGCTGATTTTTCTCATTGCAAAACAACAATTAAACTCGATTAAATCTGTATATTTGTCCCGTAATACGCATTGCAATATTTCATGAAAAATTTGACAAATGTCTTTTCGCGCCCAAATTGCCGTTTTCAACTTGTTTCGGCCTTAAAGCACAATACCGGCGAACTACACAATTGCCGTTATAAGTGTCGTAATCTTTCCGGCTGGCAGTGTTCCTCAGTGTCATTCTTTCTGCAGGTCAACTCCTTTTTATTCCAGCGTACATCCTAATTTCATGGAAAAGTTGACAACAGTGGTACCAGCGAATAGTAGAACATGGCGAATATAACTCATAAAACACGACTTACTTGCCCAATTTTCGTGCATTGTCCTACGTTGAAGTAGGTTTATAGGCATTCCTCATGTTTGTATTTTATGAAAAGCTTAGTATCCGTGTTTCAACAACAGTTTGATTGTCATTATTATAATCACGCTTTCATGCTCAAGTACGTCCAAATTTAAATGAAAGCATGTGTTTCCACGTCTATGACATCCATTTTCATTATATTTTACCCTCAGTTCTCCGAAATAACGTAGACTGCGGATCTGCGTTATTTTTCCATCAATTCCTATGCCACTGAACTATCGCTAATTCCTTGCTTGCGTCTTTGGGAGATTGAAACAAAGAAATCTTGGGGAAACAGAATTGAGATTTTAGGAACTGCAACATGCCACAAGATATTTTTTCAACCAAGAGATAATAGAGATATTCACGGTCTACTGATTACACGCAGCACACCGCTCTTGCACTGCTAGTGTAGCATGCAAGCCGGCTGTTTCTCCTCGGGTTGTCCGTTACACTCACGGATCAACTTTGAGGCAATGTGGAGACACCACGGGACAGCGTTCTTCCGAAGTAGGGGGTTCCAGCAACAATCCTGTAAAAGGAAACAACAAGAACAAGCATAAGCTGAAGGCCCAGTAAGCCATGCACACGGCTTACACAAACGATAACTAAAACGGCGCCAATAACACAGCAGCACGCTCCGCCACCAATTCAAATTCAACTGGTGCGCGCCTGCTGGTTCCGGTCGCACATTACACTTGCACAGAGATGCCAAGGTCGTCCTGTTTTCCCTGGGTTTTCGACCTTTTTTGTGGGCTGGTTGAAGTTGAACTTTGAAATTGCTTTCCGGGCGTTTTATGGTTTATACGATGTTGGAAAAATGTTGTGTCGAATGTGGAAATTTTATTTGATCAGATGGGATGCTTCTATTTACTTTCTGATCTTGAAGGACTTGCACTTCTGATCTGTCTACTACTTTGTTTCAGCGGGTTATTCGCCTTGTTCTCCAAGGTACTTCTTTCCTACTGTTTGTGGCCTTTTCTTGTGGGCACTGAGACGACCTTGAAAACATGATCACATACATTGGACAGCACGACGTTTGGCACCTCATTAGGATTCAAATTCCAAGAGGTAGGCGTTCGCAATTTGGTGACGTCGAGCATTTGCAATGTTGCTGCGTGTACATTGATGACACGCTACTTTTTTGGCTCTACCTCGATTATTTACGAAGGTATGTCATGTGAAACACACCCTTAAAACGTATTGTAATGGCTCATGTTTGAACTTCGTACAAGTTCAGGAAAGCATATTCAGGCTGCTCGATGTGAACTAGCAAATTACTTTAGCATTATTGGAATGCTTAGAAAGAATACTGTAAGATTTTTATGTTTTACTTTTGCTCTATCTCGATTTTTCGCGAAGATATGTCATGTGAAACATACTCTTAAAACTTGTGTTATTATGGCTCATGTTTGAATCTTGTACAAGTTCAGTGGGTCGTTTGTGTTGATTATGCTTTTTCCCTCTTTATCAACTAACTATCTCAATGTCTTTCATCCGCCACGCTGTGTTGACAAGGAAATGAGAGATATTTTCAATTTATCGCGATGAGCTGTATATAGAAGCAGACGTAAGTATTTTACATCACTGCCTTGCCCGTGTGACCTGGGCAATATGTGGGAGCATCGCCGTGGTTGTAACCACTCCTCATTGATTTGCGATCATCGTGAAGGTTGGTTTTAATTACATTTCACTCACCAAACCTTTAGACCATAGCATTTATGTCGTGCAAACCACCCCTACTGCTTCTACTTCGACAGTTATACCGATTATGGCGGCCACATATGGGCCTACCGCATCACATATAACCGCAGGTAACACTCTGGCGTTGTGATGTGATGAATGAAGGCGTGAGTGAAGATCTGACAATGCCTGCTGAGAGCTCGATATCGGACGATTTGCGCAAAGCATTTTTGCAGCTTGGCGCTCCGTTGGCTCAGCAGTCTGTCATTCTGGATGTCGTCAGGAAATATCATCCAGAAATACCGAAGGACCCCAGAACCATCCCTCACACACCTCGTTCGTGCAGGCAAGTTCATTGGAGATGGGTCGTATATTCATTATGGACTGGAATGGGCCCTCCATCGTCAACCGAGTAGTGTCCTTACCACCGTTGAAATTCAGCTGAACATCGACGGATTTTCTCTTTCTAAAAGATCTAACACGCAGTTATGGCCAGTACTGGGCCGTTGTGTTATTGTACGTAGTCAGGAACCGTTTATCATCGGCATTTTTTGCGGACCTACCGAGCCGCCTGATGTCAGTGCTCATCTGTGTGATACGGTCGACGATTTGACGGAATTGCTAACAAACAGTTTGCTGAAAATTGGTTGTGATGTTCCTGTGGTTATAAAACTTTCTTGCGTCATCTGCGATGCCCCTATTCGCGCGTTTGCGAGGCAAGCTATCACACACGCTGGTTATCATGGATGCGATAAATATGTGCAAGTTGGTACCAGGATTCACAACAAACTAGTGTTTTCTCCATATGCCGCCTTCCCTCGGTGTGATAGTGACTTCCGTCGAAGGGTGGACAGAAATCTTCATGTTGGCTGGTCTCCGGTTTTAGATATTAATTGTGATATAATTTTTGATTTTCCCCTCGATTATATGCATTTAGTATTGCTTGGCGTTGTTAGGAAGCTTGTCAAACGGTGTATGACAGGACCCAGTAGAATTGGTTTGCACAATCTAAAATTAATAGAAAAAAGGCTGAAATCCGTGGAGCGTTGTATTCCGGTGGACTATCCTCGCTGCTGCACTCCCGTTCCGAAGTCGAAGCAGTGGAAAGCGACCGAGAGCAGACAAGTTTTAGTTTATCTCGGTCCTGTGATCCTTAAAGGCACATTACCGTCCTGTAAATACGATCATTTTTTGAAACTTCCCTATTGTTTATTTGTTGTCACATCCCTTGTTGTGTAAACTATATTGTAATACTCCACTTCGTCAATTTGTTAATTAATTTGGTCTTATTTATGGACCTGCAGAGATTGTTTATAACGTTCACGGTCTGACACACCTCTGCGATGATGTCGATCGGTTTGGACCACTGGATCAGTTCTCCGTTTTCTCATTCTAATCCATTCTTGGCAGACTAAAAAGCAAAGTTCGTGGACCTTCCAACCCCGCTGCACAAATTTACGGGCGACTTTGGAAGGCATCCCCCGGTTTAGTTCAACATAATTCTCTTCATGATTCACTTGGTGATACATAGATGCCAAGTTTTCGTAAACGTAAAATCTACGGTCAGTCCATATATTGGCGACGCACAGTGCTTTCAAGTAGACCCCCAAACAATGCTGTAATTACTTATGGCGAACTGGCTGTCATCGTTAACATTGAAAACATCTTCATCTACGTTCGTTTTTATTCCCATTCATCCCCTGTGTATAATTTCCAAATCCCAACGCATCAAATGTACATATTTCGTGTTCATTCTTTGATGGACACATTGTGCGTCTATCCTGTAAATAGCGCACAGCGGAAATGTATATCCGTATTCAACAGCAACGAGACTGTTTTTATTCCGTTACTACATACGTGCACCTGAATGTCCCAAAATACATGTTACATATCTTCCACATTTTTATACTCACGTTCACTGCGAACGACTAACAGTTGCATTGATGGTCCCGGTTTTAGACGTTCTTGTTAGTGAGAGTTGACTGCGAGAACAGGATGGTGGTTATCCACTCGTCGTGGATGATGCGGAACAACTGGGCACTGATTCCACCATACCGGAGTATGGAAGAATTACGATCGTTGGTTGATCAAAATAAATCTCTACCGAACGACACACCAGCGTATCAAGTGACGGGTATTCCTCTCACCGGTAATCTGCTACACTATTTTTTCATGCACTTCTTCGCAGCTTCCATTGAGGAAGCAAGGAGCCACATACGTACGGTAGATTTGGATGATTCTATGTGAACTGTGCCTATGGTGACACAGTCGTCACCACAAAAGGTGTTGGGAACTATCAACACTACATCGTCTACCAGTTCATCAAAACAACTGTCCCACCATTGGTCGACACTGATAAGGACACATCCTTTGGTCAAGTAAACACAGGCAAACTTGTAGTTTTAAAGAAATAATCCCAGCAGCCCTCCTACATCGCCTCAGTCAAGATGTCCATTTACTCCTGCTTAAGGTGGACATGCTGGAGAAACTTATGCGCTCTAAGTCAGATGTCCACCGTTCTAACGATGGTACTAAGTCGTCAGCGTGTCTGCCATTCATGACACCGTATCGCACTCTCACAGACTTTGACACTGGCGAGGTCACCTTGATGTTAGAAGAGAAAAGGTAAACAGCGGTACTGTCAACTCATACATCACTTACGATGTTCACAGATGCGATTTCTCTCCAGATACGCAGGAACCACTCTGGGGAGTCTGCTTCGGAAAGTTTGTCAACGTCTGTTTACTGACGAGTTCATCAAAATCGTCGGCTAGACGAACAAACGTAACCAAGAACGACAAATAAAGGGGCCAAAGATACTGCTCACTATTCAAGGTAAAACACGTCATTTGAAAACCTGTTCTGTAGAGTCCATCGTGAACCATCCCCAACTAACAGCGCCAATTGACGCTGTAGATATTTTCGTCAATAAATGGTTCAAAAACGCATGTGATCGAGCGGGAGTTAGGACGAAGAAATATAAATCGGCAAACAAATCCTGGCAACGTTCCAGTGGACAGACCCCATCTTCATCTGCTTTCAAAGAACATTTTGATTGTTAATGTTGTCTTTCGTATGTTAATAAAACCATTAACTTTTTGTCGTCCTTTTGAGGTCATCATCATCATAACAGCCATGAGCCCGACCAAAAGGTACTGTGGCTCGGGCCGCCGTTCACCTCAACAGTGACGTAGAATATCGTAGAAGAAAACGTTACTGAGGAGGCTGAGAATTAATGAGAGAAGGCTAACAGGAAGAATTAGAAATGGTATGGATACAGGTCCGCTATTGACTACGATACATCGCCATCTCGGATAGCGTCTCTAACCAGCGGTTTGAGTGATCACGAGGACCCCAGCCAGGCAGGCGACACCTACTCACTTTGCTCAATGGAGCAGTCAAGGTCTTCATATTTCGTGACCACGTTGTTGCTTGACCACCACGCGGTTTTACCCAACTGTTGGTGGCCTCAGCCTATAATGCCCGGTACGGTACACGATTAGATGACATACGGAGTACGTGCCAAACCACCGCAAGCTGTGCAACGTGATTAGTTGGCCAATTGACCGCGCATCCCG
>JTDE01005908.1:19025-42837 GCA_014338405.1 Paragonimus skrjabini miyazakii
CTCTAGGAGTCTGCTCGAGTACAATACACCAACCTCGCTTACCATTCCCCAGGTGATCTGAATCTTACAAATTACAATACGAGTTCACAAGAAATTATTATCCAGACCACTATGTTATGAGGTTGTTCTATAGAAACTGGTTGAAAATGGCCTGATTGTTTTACGTGTCACACAACATTCTGTCTAATTCCGAATGAAACTATGAAAAATGGTGTATAAATTAGGATGAATCACAGACAATTTGTAATCAGTGTTCATTTATTCACTTTTCATCGTCAGGTTTCTAGGTAACCTAGAGTTCTGCACACATATTTACAGTCAGTCTCATTAATATGTGCCCGCTTGTTAATTGACCGTGCGTTCAGTCATGGCCCCAAGACACCAGATGAAGCATCAGACAATGTATATAATATATGATTGCGACCTCCGTATATTATGAAGTGTGAGCTGTTTGACAACGGTTCACAACTTCAGTTCAACGCAAACATCGGTAAAATTATTGAGCATTTTCTTGATGAGACCATGAATCCAAGTGCATTGTGGCGAGTGAAAAGTAAACTCTCTCAAGTGTTTTTATGTTTTAAGTTACGTTGACATTTAACAAGCGTGATTTTAGAAAATTATCTGTCAAATATTGTTGGTCCGTAATTCACTTTTTTGATAACAGTGATTAAAACTAGTAGGAAACAAATGTCACTTTTCCACAGGAACGCAACACGTGAGACCAGTCAGAGTAGCAATTTACTAACGGTGGATTAGATACAAAAGCTTTTGGGGGTACTGTGAAGCGCGTGAAACGTACAAACGCAAATTTGGTCTTAACGTGTTTTGTATAGAAATGCGATGTGAATGACTGACACGTTATTGAACTCCACGTGTAAAAATATGACTAGGACATGTTGATGGCGAAATTTTATTTAGGTTCAAAATTCAGTACACACTTTAGAAAGTGCTTTATAGGGTTTATGTGATGTCAAAAGACAGTCGGCTGTAAACCGTTTGGGAGCAACCGCTCGTAGACTCCTGCAAACCGCCGTTTTGAACATGAAATAATGTAATTTTTGGGAACGTTTCAATTCTTTCGACCTTCATCCTTCAAACTCAATAGGGGTATCTGGCGTATCGTCGATCACGAAAATGAAAATGAACGAACCTTTTCCACATTTGTCAAGTGAGACTGTTGCTGATCTTTCACCGGGATGCGAAATTACTAACGCTTCTTTCCTTCGAAAAGCTCATCGAAAATATCAGCGTGTTTTTCTGAACACACATCTAGGTGCGGGACGAATTGCGCAATATTGGTGTTCAAGATAGACTAAATTTGCTTTAAACCATTGTACATTGTAACTGGGGGCTACAGTCAGTTTTGAAAGTAGTTCAGGTTGAGCATGTGTCTCAATGTTGTTGCATTCATGTTTTGCGGTAGAATGCAAAATCTGAAGTCATATGACCATGATTCTAACTGTACTATACTTAACCGCACAGAAGACTGAGAATTCTAGCCAAAGTAGCTTCACAATAAAGCGCACGTGATTCTTCCAATGAATCTCACACCATCATACCTTTTGCTTCAATATATTAGCATAACGCTTAGCACAAGATATTTCAGTGAACAGAAATAGGCCCCAGCAAAGTGTAATAAAAAATGACGGAATATTGCAAAAGATGTACTTTAAGGGATATTGCATCTGAGGTCAGTGCTACTTTTGTTTACTCGCAGTTAGCCTGGCTCGCGTGTAACGAACAACCTGTATCCCCATAGTTTGCCTTCGAAACCCCTTCGCACTTTCTCGCACCGAACTGTTAAATCACCAGCTGCTGTCAAAGATAAAGTAGCATAATCCTCTCATTTTATTACACGATTCCATCATTTAATGCTCCACGGAGGAGTTCTATGGCACACCGTATAAAATTTCATAGTTTGATTCACGTTTATATTCTGCGTACACCAGTTGCATTCGGACAAACTAAATGCCACTTGTTCGAATCGATCCCAGCTAACAACACAATTCCCGTGTGACTGTTCTTCCTTCGTGATGCTCTTACTGAACCCGGATTGGAAGTACTTACACGGAACGAGAGAAAAGATGTTACATGGGAAGAAATGAATATCCCGGAGAAGTCACACAGTTTAAGGATTAGTTTGTTATGGGCTGTTAGAAAAAGAGTCTCTGTGCAATTATAACAAACTCATTCATAACAGATAATATTAGTGTGTGAGAAATGACTTTTATGATTTCATCACTAGCGGCCTAGAAATCTACACTTTCCGAACTGGACAAGCATTTTTATATGGAGCAACTTAGAGCCTGCAATGAAAAACCTTGCTAACTGTCAGCTAAAGTTTCAATTATGGTAAAACTGTGTTAATCAATCCTGAAATACAAGAACAATGCGTCATATCAATTTGGGTCGCATATGGTACACTCCTGCTTACAATACACAACACCTCTGTATGGTATCCACAATAAATTTAATAAAACTGAAGTCAAACAGCTTGGGAACCTTATTTAACATATTATTGAATAACGGGTTGAGAATAAGTCAACGTTATGAACAGGTTGTACTATTCTACGTTTTAACCACTTTGGGTGGACTCCCTCAAAAGTCTTGTAACTGAAATCACACGGACAAACGAACAGATTTGTTTGCGTCCTGCATTGTTTATCCATGCACGCCACACGGCAGGCGGGGTTTGCTATCATTGTGATTGACACAAGTGGGTTGTCTGTAAATGGTAAGAGCTCCCGCGCAGCATCGTCCCGCATGCGAAGACAGACTCTTATGAATCATTCGAGCTTGATGAAAACCTGTGCTGTTATTCTCTGACAATACATGCAGTGAGATAGCCAAAACCTCCGTTAGCATCTGGAGTTGATACGCGTCCTTAGACGGAGATGTCGTGTGCTTTTTGTGTTTGGCAATACACACTTTCAGTGGTATGCTCGTCTGTCCAATGTAGCTGGCATTTAAATCACCCAATTAAATTTCATAAGCACCGTCTGTCTGATCGCCCATAAAGACTGGGTTCTTAGGATAAATCACCAGGTATTACCTAGTCAACATCCGATCCGGATAACTAACTCAGAAAAAGATGAGGTGAACTTTTTTAGATGTTTGTCCACGATAGGGTTTTTCTACAATAAACTTAACAATTATAACCGTTTCGATCTTCGCCCTAGTTGACATGCGCTTAGTTATATTCTCCGTAAGTGCGTCTGGATACCGGTTAGCGGTCAGTATTTCTTTAATAGGAGAACTGTCTGTTGTCTTGGAGAGTTCAATGAGGCAGATCTTATTAGCCATATTGACGGGTGATTTTATAACCGTTTTCCCCTACTCATTGAATACAACGAGTGGAACTTTAGATACCAAGCAGAATACATCACAGTAATCCGTCAAATCCTCCAAAAATTGATCTGAATTGGTACACGAGTGTTCAAATCACGCTTGGTGAGAGGCACGCCTCCTTTGACAATGTTCACGTGTATAATTGTGTCTAACATGCAAGACCGAAATGAAGGGCTAAAGTGGTCTAAATGCCTAGCTGTCATAAACATCGCCATAAAAGTTGTGAAGCTCTAACACCCTAAGGAAAAGTTCAACATGGTATAATAAAAATCCTCGCAGTAGTGCAAGGGACGAGCATCTCAAACCTAGTTCACAAGATATCAATCGTCAAGTTGTTTTTAGTCGTCTAAATGCACAAGAAGTTGCTACGTGAATACAAATGTTTTGTTAACGAAACATAGTATAATAAAGACTAATATAAAACAGGTGTTCAAGGATTCCTAATTGCGGGAAAGGACGTCAACCTAGGGGGTAAAGTGGTCAGCTATAAGATGACATTGTGGTTGAAAAATACAATCGAGAGCAAAGTAGTTCTAAAATGCACTGAGTTGTTTCAAAACACAGAACACGCCGGTCTATGAGTTCATAATTGTTTTGCGTCATCTTGTTGGATAGAATAAACTTTTTATAATGGCAGACAATGTGCAAGAATAGATATTTCAAACGTTACTAATAATATTCAAATTTTCCACTGACCTTCTTTTTCTGGGGCCATATGCATGAGAATGATATTTGGTGGAAAAAATTTCATCGTTTTGCAAAGCTCTGTGTTACAGATTCATTGAATAATCACGCATCGAGTTGCTAACAATGAAGGACAAAAGATGTGTCTTCACGAGACAATGGCTAGCGGTTGCACTTTATTTTGGTTGGAAGAATCAAAAAGGCGAGGACAGTAGCAAATCGTGAAAAAACGGCATAATTATTTTCAGAGTTGTTATTAAAGATAGGGTAAGAAATAAGCCCAATTATAATTTTTCACACTTGTTACGTTAATAAGTTATATACAAAAACGTGTGCAATCACATGCGATGCGTAAAATACATGGAATGGGAAATCATTTGATATAAATGAATAACAAACTGTCCATGATAACTTTTACTTGTATGCAAACGATGCAACTTTCAAAACCATTTCCATATCCATCCACAACAGATTTATGGAAAACTCATATTGAGAAGGAACTGTTGTCAGTCTGCACCATTCGATAGCTAGCTACAGTATGATAATATAATTGTTGGAATGAAACTGGTGAGAAACATTCAAAAATGATAACACACCGAAATATATCTGGGCTGATATGACCAACACTGTATGGTAAAGCCCGTCTCTAGAGTAACATCCGTGTTACACCACCGTGTGAAATGATAAAACTTAGAAAATGATTAACATTAAGTAACAAATAGGCAAGTTAATGGTTATTCAGATTCTATCAATCTTTTACTGACCTCCATGTTTGATAACTATATTTACAGGAACAAAATGTGGAAGAGTTATATATTTTAGATCTGAAGATGATGCACCACAAGTTCATTGAAAACGTGTGTTGAGGAATTAACGTTAGGAGGGAATGATATGAACGTGCACGGTACAATGGTTAACGATTGTATGACGGTTGGAAGAATGAAGACGGACGGAATAGTAGTGGATAATGAAAGTACAAACCGGATGAAGCTGGCTTATCATGTTACATCCGGGTTGAGTCATTAAACTGAATACGACACAAGCTTGAAGTAACAGACAATGTGTTGCGAATAAGCAAATCGGAATATAATGGAAAACGTATGAAACATTCAGTAACCTTTGTAAACTCCACCTGTATTTGAAGAATGTACAATTTTCAAACTAAGCTGTTGTATTCAAAATGGCAATGTACCACATATTTTTCGAAACGTGTGTTTAGTAAACACCATTAGAAAAGAAATGATTAGGAACTGTATGGTAAAATGGCTAGTTATAGGGTGACATTTTCATTGAAAAATGAACAGTGGCGAGAACAGTAGTAAATAACTAGAGTACAGTCTTAAAAATTCTATCAGATATTAGAGAATACGCAGTGCATAGGACATATGATGTAACAACAGTTTTATATCCTCAAGTTGGACGGGGAACATTTTGAAATTAGAAGCGTTGTGCACATCAGAAAACATGTAAAAGCAGAAAATTTGTTACCGACCTTCAGGATCCACCACTAAATTTGTTGGAACATCAACATAAACAATGAGTACTTTTGTTGTAAAAGCACGTTGGACTACCCACCCATTCAAGACATGTTGACTGACGAGCATGGAATATAACAGGATGTGAACCCGCACGGTATAATGATCAGCTATGGTATCACATTGGAGGTGAAGTAATAGAAATGAAGGAAACACTAGGAAATAACGACATTACAGCTCAAACATTTCCTAAATTGATAAACACCATGGCCTACAGAACAAGCCGGTTCACAATGTTACACTATTATTACGTCATTTGTTTGAATAAAAAAAGTTGACATCACAGCCAGGGTGCAATAAATGCGCAAGACAGTAGCCTGTCAAACTATATCAATCATTCACTGACGTTCGTAAAGTCCAGCTGCGTTCGAAAGTAAAAAAGGTTGCAAAATTGAATTGAATTCTAGCCAAAACAAACCATACTACAGGTTTATTCAAAATGCGTGTTTGGTGATCAGTTTTGAAGAGAAAGTGATGTGAACCTATAGGGTACAGTGGTTTAATATAGCATGATATCATGGTCAAAATGATGAAAATGGTGATAAGAATACTGGTGAACTTTAGGACAGTTGAAACAGTTATATTTTATTAAAAATCAGAGCGAATGGACATGGCCGGTTTATATTGCAACAAACTTGTTACGTCATAAAGGTGAATACTAGAAGCCCCCGGATTCACGGTAAACTTTTTACAATTACGCACGTTAGTAGTCATTCATAAATTTTCTAGCAATCGCTGACCTTCAAAATCCACGACTACATTCATTGAAAAAATATAGTATGCAGTAAATGGCTTCTTCTTCCATAATATACTGTAATACAAGCTCATGCGAGATTTTTTTATGTCATCAACGTTTAAGAGAAATTGATGTGAGCCTGCATGTCCAAATGGCTAGCTATAGCCTGGCATTGTAACCGAAGGAAGTAAAATGAGGAAAGCAGTAGGGAATAATGATAGAACATTTCAAACATTTCCCGAATTGCTATAAAACAGTGTGTAGAACAAGCTGGCTTAATTCATCACAACCGTCTACCTTTATCAAGTCGAATAGATAAATATTTTGACCTGACAGGAAATGTCTTAAGACTGTCCTAATAGTGAGTATATAGAATGCAATTCACAGGATAACAGTCATTCACGCACCTCCACCTTCAATGGCTTTAAGCGTAGAAACAAATGTTCTTTTAAAAAATGATCTTGACATGTTGAACACACTGTGCCTTATGATTATTCGGAATATGTGTTGGATGATAAACTTCAAAGAGAAAGAGATGTGAACATACACGGTACAATGATTAGCTACAACATGGTTTTTTGGTTTAAGGTAGCAAAATGCCAAGGACAGTATTGGATAATGAGAGTACATTTCAAAATTATCCTCAGTTGTTTAAAGTTACAGTTTGCGGCACAAAACGAATTAAAACGTTCCACATGTGTCACGTTATTGGTGTGAATACAAGATAAATTTTAAGACAGACAATGTGCACATATTACACACGTGGATAATATTTCAACAACTGACTTAAATAAGCTCCACCTGGATTTGGAGGGAAATGTTTTTAAAGGTGCAAGCGTTTGGAGATCAACTTTGGAGGGAGGAAGTGATGTGAACGTGTACGACACAATGGTTACTATTAGCACGGATGTTTTGGTGGAAAAATGAAAATGTCGTGAACGGTAGTGGATAATGCAATTGCAGTTCAACAACCGCTTAAGATGTTACAGAATGTGCTATGTATAGTATAAGCCGATATATAATTTTATATCTGTGTTGCAAGATTTAGTTCATGGCAAAAAACAATTGAAGTCACATACATTGTACAGCTAACATGCACACCGGAAACCATTGAAATGTAGTTAATCAATCACATACCTCCAACACCCACGGCTAGATTAATAGGAATATGATCATATAAGGGAAATCGTTTTTTATTTCGAAACACCGTTCTGCCGGATTACTAAAACGCGTGTTAGGTGAACAAAACTGCGGAGAAAGTAATGTGAACATGTACGACGAAATAGATAGTCATGACGTTACACTTTGGTTGAGCGAGTGAAAATGACGGAAACATTAGTGAATATCAGCTGATATTACAACATAGTGTGTGAACCAAATTGCTTCATAATGTTGCATCCTAGTAACGTCATTGAGTCAACCAGGAAACCCATTTGAAATGCCACTAGCATGTAAACATTTGCCAAGTCTAAACTCAACCATATTTTAACAATGAATCACTGACCTCCAGTTTCGATCACTGCATGCAGAGAAGATTTATTATGCGAATTGAAATCTTTGGTTTCAAGAAACAACGCAACATATCCCAAGTTGAACATCACTCATTTTTTAACGCAGCTTACGCATTTAGATAGACCTCCCAGCCAGCATCTTTCGAGATAAAGCAACAGACTCTAGTTTCCCCCGGCAAATTTGATAAGGTCGGAGATTTTGAACTGTCTAAGGGGTCCTTATAGCCTGTTTATCGACTGGATTTAACAACACAGTTATTGTGTCTCTTATCTAGTCGAACGGGTAACGTGATCACTAACCACAAGCAAAAGTGGTCGAACGTTCGGATATGATAATTCAGTCATACCTAGCTTGAGGCCAACAGGGTGGATTCATGGAAGTGTGGCCGGAGTTCTATTCCCAGCTGTATCAAGGATATGCACTACTGACGAGCTCTATTGAGAGAGAAACTCGATTCTAGGGCATTTTGTCGAAAAAGGCCGACTGGAAAGTCTAAATGAATGCGAAGGCTGCGATCGAATTTGAGTAATGTTCAACTTAAAAATAACAAAATTCCCAGTTACTAATCTGTAACTTACTACGTGTTTATTCAACGCATGTATTGGAAGTTCAGCTATGATGGAGGACTGTTGTGAACCTTCACAGTACAATAGTTAATTAACGCAGGATATTGTGGCTCGGAGATTTAAGATAACCACCACAGCGGTGAGCAGTCATAGTGAATAAACAAAACTATGAAGTGCTATTGAACACAATGTACGAAACAAGCCAGTTGAAAATATTACATCCGTGTTACGACATCATTTTTTATGCTAAACGCTTGTTTCCAAGGAATGTGCATGGCAATTGTCATTCTGAAGCTATCACTTACCTTCATAGTCGTCCACTAAATGATTGGGAGAATCACCGAGGAACTTAGCGTAACGTTACTGCTCAAACGCACCGCACTACTGGGTTATTGATGACATGTATTATGTGATAAATTTTGAAGTGAAGATTATATGAATATGTACTATACCATGGCATGAATAGAGATAGTACAATCTGGAACTTTCGTGTTGTTATAATATTCTTTCTAAGGAACGAGCCAGTTTGTAGCATTACATCCGTCTTATTGCATTCACTTGAATACGGCTAATTTTCGTAATCAAAAGCAATGTGTAACCAATACATATAAAAGTGTTCATTCAAAACGTATCTATTTTTCACTCACAGATTTCAAATTCCGCTGAATACAAAGGGAACACAATTGTCGCAGTGGAAATATTGACTATTAACTCCCACTTTACTGTAATGGCAGTTAAACATCAGTGTGAACCACTGATGTAGTGCCGTCCATGATGATGATGTTACATGGACAACAGGTGAAAGGAATGATTGAAATAATGAGGATGTTGAGACCAGTCGAGAATAATGCGAGTATATTTGATATTACTCTGGACTGTTATAAAACAGGGTGTAATGAGGGTTGCCTGATTATAATATTACATCCGTGTTACTCCCGCGAGTTTAGTAAGAAAGCCTGCGAAATGGATTTTAATGAAGGTAAATCAAAACATACGAATATTTCACTGACTTGAAGGCATTTTATCTGAATACAGAAGAAATAGTGTTTTAACAATCGAAGAAATTCTCCCACAATGCACACCGAACTACATGTTTACTGGAATCATGTGTTATGTGACCATCACTGAGGAGGAAATAATGTAAACAAGCACGGTACAACGGCTAACAAATGCAGGCTATTCTGGTTGGAAGAATTACAATCGCAAGCAAAGTAGTTCTAGATTTATCTGGGTTGTTTTAAACTCAATGTAAAGAACAGGCCGGTTAATAACGTTACAACCGTGCTGCGTAATTCAGTTGAATACGGACGGTATTGAAATATATAAATAGCGCGAATATAGATCGCATCTAAATCAGAAGCTTTTGGTCGTTAACTAACGTTTAATAAGTCCATCTGTGTCCGGATGAGAAACAATGTTTGAAGTCAGCAGAAAATGTATAAAAATCAAATCGAACCATTGAATTATTAAAAACGCATGTTGAGTGATCCATTTTGTAGAAGAAATGATGTGAACCTGCACGGTATAATCAGTATATATAGCGTGAAATTATGGTTGACGAAATAGAAACATGCAAGACAGTATTGAATAATCATAGAACGGTATAAAACACTATCCTTAAAACAGCAAAGATCACGCTGTATATAAAACTGATCGTTTCATAATGTGAACGTCGTCCTTTGTCATCAAGTTGAATACGATGGGCTTTTTAAATTACAATTAATGCACAGAACATAGGCACACCTATGCTCATTTAGAATTCAACAACTGTTTACTGACCTTCGGAAATCACGGCTATATTTGTTGGAACAATATCATGTACAATAAGTATTTTTAGTAACAAAACACAACGTGCTACATGTTTATTGTGAACATGTGTTGATTGATCAACTCTGAGAATGAAATGATGTGAAGGTGGCCAGCTCAAATTTCGTGTTGTGTTTAGAAGAATGAAACTGGCTAGACAATTAGTTAAGAATCCATGTACAGTTTAAAAATACCGTGCGTTGTTTTACAAATTGTTATACGTAACTAGTCGGCTTTTAATGTAACATCCATGTTATGCCATCTAACTGAATATGATAATCAATCTTTTCGTTCACAGCCAATGTGCAACAAACAGGCACATCGGTAATCATTTGAAAGCAGTCAATTGTTGTCTCACATTCAGATATTCCGGCTGTGTGGAGAGAGAAAATCTGTTCATATGTCCAACTATTTATGATTCCTAAGCTCGCCGTATTGCAGACTTGTTAACAGCATGTGTGTGGTGATCGACTACGAGGGGAAAATGCTGTGAACGGCACGGCAAAATGGCTTGCAATGGCATGACATTATGTTAGAAGAAATGAAAATGGCAAGAAGCGTTTTGCATAATGAGAGCACATTCCAAAGCCTCCATAAGTTGTTACGAAACACAGCGTATTGTAGAAACCGGTTTGTAATATCACATGTGTCTACCTTCAAATGTCAGTACTACAGAATGTTGTGATTATATTTAATGTGTAAGGAATAAACAAACAAGAAATCAATTAGATAAATGCAGTAGGTTACTGACGTTCACTTCTGGCATCTGCACGCGAGGGAAGAGTAGTAGGAATGGAAAGTTGTATTCACTCTTAAAACTCATCGTAATAATAATAATAATAACAATAATGGTATATGTCTCAAAGCATCTGTGAGAAACACGTCCAGGTGAGCTTGATAAGTACATGTTTGTTGAGAACGTGTTGTTAGATCAACGTATGATAATTTGGTTGTAAATATGACTATAACGAGAACAGTAGTGAATACCGATATTACTGCTCAAAACTTTCACGAATTAGTTTATGGGGCAAGCCGGTTCAAGATGTTGCTTTAGTTTTACGCTATGAAGTGGAATACGAAAATTTTTTAATTCACATTCGATGTGCGAAAAATCGAAAAGACAAATGAATGTTACAACTCAACAGTAGTGTGCTGACCTTTTTCATCGATAGCTAAGAACGTCAGTTAATGAGGGAAAGTTCTTTTAATTTCATAGCTCATACCAATACTGGCATACTGGTAACATTCGTTTGTTGTTACTTTTGAAGAGAAAATGATTCGAACCCACACAGAGCAATGATTAGGTTTAGTGTGATGTTGTGATGGATAACAATGAAAACGACTAAAAATGTGGCTAATTACGCTAATAAAGCCGAAAAATCCAACGAGTTATCATATAACAATGTACGGAACAAGCCAATATCGCTGCTAATACCGGGTTACATCATTGAATTCGAAGCAACAGGCCTTTGAAATAACGAATAATATGTGATAAATGCTGACGTGGAAATCAATTGAATACAACCAGTCAACCACTAACATAGTTGTATTACATCTGTGAAATCATAAAGTACATTTTGTAAATTCAAATAAGTTTTCGTCAAATCACATCGTACTAAGGGTCAATTCAAAACGTGTGAATGATAATCAATTCTAAAGGGGAAATTATGTGAGCCAGGTTAGCTATGGCATGAAACTATGGTTGCACTAGCGAAAATCACGAAAATAGTAATGAACAATGATAGAATAGGTAGAAGATTTCCTGAACTGATAGATAGCACGGTTTGTATGAGGTGCCGGTTTACAGTGTTACGTCCACGTTATATCATCCAACTGAATAAGATAATCCGTTCAAGTCACATGCAATGTGTTGCGAATAGGATCACCATTTAGCATTCATACAGTATCAATCAATATCTTACCTTTGATATCCAGCACTTTATTGGTAGGGACAGTAACATGTATAATACATTGTTTGTAAGAGGGAGACTATATAGACTTTAACGGTACAATGATTAGTTATAGCCTGACATTTCGGTTGGTGAAATGAAACTATTGAAAACACTACCTAATAGTTATAGCATAGCTGGAATATCCCATAAGCTATTATAAATCCTAACGTATGGAACAATCAGGATTATGATTTCACATCCATTTTACGTGATTGTGTTTAAAATGAACAACTCGCAAAATCAAATGCAGGGATCAGCGATTATGCGCACGAATAATCAATCGAGAGATATTGGTCATCAACTAACATCCATTTGTAATATCTGTTTGGGATTAAAATATTTCGTATGAGAAATTTTCATCGCTTCCATAACACTCCGTAACACCAGCTAATTCTAAAGTTGTTGAGCATTAACTACAAAGCTAAAATTTCTGTAAACCTGCACTGTATAATAGTCAGTTACAGTATAATGAACTAGTTGTGAATAATGTTGGTCCAGTACGAACATTTCTTGATTATTTTTATAGACACTTAACACGGAACAAGTCTGGCCATAGTGTTGCATCCGTTTTATGTCAGCGAGTTGAAAACCGAAAGGGTTGTAGAGTCAGATACAATGTACAAACTGGTAATCACATCGCAGATTATTTAGAAGCTATGAATCGTTTACTGACACAAATAACGTCCACCTGTATGTAAACGAAAATCAATCGGAACATCAGTTTTTTGCCTCTAAATTATACGATACTGCAGGATTATAGAAACATTTGTTGAGTGATCAGCTTTGAAAAAATTACAATGTAGGTCTGCAGGATACAAGGGCTAGATGCAGCATTATTTTGTGATGGGAAACTTTTGAGAACATCAATGAAACATGACAGCAAAATTCGACATTTCCATAAGACCTTGTAGCAAACAGAATGTGGAAAGGCCGAATTAAAACGATACAACCGTATTCCATTATCGGAAGGAATACGAAAAGTTTAGAAATATGATATATTATCCAATACTTTTGTACGACAATAAACTTTATGCATCAACGAACCTCCAAAATCCAAGACTAAATGCACAAGGCCAAAAGATTGCACAATAATTTCATTTTGTTTTGAAAAGATTCCGAAACGCAAGCTTATTGAAAACGCGTTGGATGATCAACTTTGTAGAAGCAACGACGCGAATCCGCACGGTACAACGGCTAGCCACAGCATGACACTGTGATTGAAATTTTTAATACATCGAGGACAGTAGAAAATAATGATGGTTGTAAAACATTTTGAATCGGTTGTGTTACTTCAACAGACTCCACAACCATTGTGCAGCGGGTTCGCGCGCTAAGTGTCGTTCAGAAGCTACCCATCGGTCACTCACCTCCATTTTTGATACCTCCATGCGTAGAAACAACACAACCAGTGTAAATTGTTTTTTTTATCGTACTGCATGCTTATTGAATACATGTGTCACGTGATTAATTGTGAAGAGAAAATGTTATACATCTGCAGCTTTGCTATGGAGTTGTGATTGGGAGAATCGAAATTGCGTAAAAAATGGTAGAAACATTTCATTGTTTGTGAAATCAGCCGGTTCATAATGTCACATCCCTGTTGAATATGAGAAACTTTCTGATTAACAGACAATGCACAAAGAATTCCACAATGGTTGTTATTCTGAAGCAATTGACCATTCACCAACCTGTGATATTGACGCCTGTTGGCATGGAATATATATACTGCAAGTGCGGCTACGTTTGTTTGCATAACACTGCATATTACAAGATAACTGAAAACATGTGTTGTATACTGAACTTTGAAGAGATAGTGATACGAACCTCCGTCATACAATGGCTAGGCATAGTATGACCGTGCTTAGGGAAGTAGAAGTGGCGAGAGCAGCAGTGAACAGGGACGCTGGAGTTCTGACCTACCCCAGACTATTATGGAACTCAATATTTGGAGATAGCCTGTCTGTGATACTACATCCGTGTTACGTAACAGAGTTTACTACAAAAAACGTTCGAATTCAAAGCCAGTTTGTGACGGGCACAATTAAAGAACATCAATCAAATGCTCTCCATCTTCTACTTACGTGAATAGAGGCCACCTGTATACGGGGGTGAAATCATTATGAAAAATCAAAGAACTTTGCGTTTAAAACACACATTGCTAGAGGTTTATTTAAAAACTTCTACGTGATTCAATTTGAAGAGTTATCGATGTTACCGTGCACGGTGCAACGGCTGGGCATAGTATGACATTATGGTTGGAAGAATGGAATTGGTGTGAACAGCATCTTTAGGGATAATGCCGTTCATAATATTTTTATTGGTTATGAAACATATTGTATGAAACAAACCACTTTATCAAATTATATAGGTTTCATTTCATCGAGTTAAATGCGGAAAATTTTTGGGGTAATTGTAAATGTTTGTAAATACACATGAAATTTCATTTGAAATCTGTCAGCCATCCACTCACTTGATAAACCAAGAGCTATATTGTCAACAACAAAGTCATATTGATAAATGGTTTCAAGATAACACAACGTTGCGCGCGAGTTTTAACACTCTACGTTTCAACCACCTTGAGTGGCCTTCCTCAGAAGTGTTTTAATCCAAATTTCGATGTTAAACACGACGCCTAAACTGTTTGACTTAACTCGTAAAAAGTTGGTGCGGAAACCCTACAACAACATCTCATGTACTAAATTGCTCTGCTTCCAAAGCACGTTACAGTGTGATGTCATTCAGAACATGCACTGGGTTATCAGTTTCACAGAGAAAATCATGCGAACAAGCACGGTGCAAATGCTATCTGTAGCATGACATTATGGTTGAAATAATAGAAATGACAGAAACACCAGTGAATACTTAACATGCAATTCAGAAATTCCGCAGATGTTAAAGACCACAACATATGAACCAAACCGTTTATTGTGTTACATCCGTATCATCTCATTGGGGCAAGTAGTTTGAAAATATTTCCTCAAATTCATGTGCAAATTACATACACGGGTGAGCATTTTAATTGCATCAATAGATTACTTACCTCGGTGTAATACAACTACATTCACCGGAACAATCCTTCTTTGAAATCATCTATTTTTACTCTCATAAGCACAACGTTCTAGTGGTTTGTTTAGAACGTGTATTGCGTGATCAACTTCAAAGAATAAATGATGTAAACATGCAGGGTAAAATGTCTAGATAGAACATGGTACTGTGATTCAAAGGATGAAAATGGACAGAACAGTAGTGAATAACAGTAGTAAACTAAAAATTATCTCCAGGTTGTTCCGAAACATAGGGTAAGTAACAGGCTGATATATAACGTTTTTGCTGTGTTACATCATTGATTTGAATACAAGTAACTTACGAAATCACATGGAATGTACAGCGAATACGCAAATGAAAATTCTTTGGTAGCTAGCAAACAATTACTGACCTTCCAAATCAACAACTGAATGGATGAGAAAAATATAATGTACTACAATTTGTTTGTCCTTGATAAACACGCTGTATCACAAGCATATCGAAACTGTCTTTTGTGTGGTTGAAACCTTCGCGGCACAGTGGATAGGTATAACATAACACGTTGGATGAAAGCATGAAAATAACGAGAACGTTGGTAAATAACAATAGTCTAATAAGAAATTTAACTAATTTGTCATGAAACACACCGTATGTACTAACCCTTTATTTAATATAACTTGTATTCCATCATACAGTTGAATACAATAACTTTCGAAATTGTAGGCAATGTCTGACGATTGCCCACGCAAGTGACGTGGAAATGCTTCCAATCCTTCACTTACCTCCATTTGTAACACCTATATAAATAAGAAAACTGTCCAGTCAAATGAAACATTTTTTTATCGCAAAACTCACAATACTACGGGCTTAAGGGAAAACACATATTTACATCGAGAAGGAAATGATTTGAACGTTCGCGGTGCGATGTCTAGCTATAACATGACACTTTGGTCTAACTAATTAAAATGGCGAGAGCAGCAGTCAATTTTACAGTTCAAAACGTGCATGGCCTGTTAAAAACAAGGTGCTGGACAAGTCGGTTTATCAGTTAACGTCTGTGTTTTTTTACTGACTTGGACAAGATAAAAGATTAGGCTCCTGGAGAATGTAAATCTGGTAGACACAAGGTTTTATCATTCAGAAATTGTGAGTCTTTAACTCACGTAAAAAATATCCCGCTGTATAGAAGGGGAAAGCAATTTGCGAAATCAATCAACTCCATCTGTATAACATAGCGCACTACAGGCCTATCGAAAACAAACGTTGAGCGATCAACTTTGAACAAATATGAAACTTCACAGTACGATAGTTAGTTATATTGTGACACTATGGTTGAACGAGTAAAGATGGCGAGAACAGTGGTGAATAGCGATTTTATAGTTCGAAAATGTGCTGAGCTTCTATGAAACAATTCTTGTGCGTCAAAAGGGTTTACACTGCCAAATTCATGATACACCATTGATTTATATACAATAAAGGTACGAAATCACATCGAATGCGCAACGGATATGCATGAGAAATTCATTTGGAAGCCACCGAGCAATCACTGACCTCCAAGTTCCACAGCTACATACGTGGGATCAAAACAGTGCACAATAATTTGTCGTCGATGAAGGCTTGTTGGAAAATGTGTTGTGTGATCGACTCTGAGGAAGTTATATCCACTCTGAAGTACAGACACCATCTATAGCATGACATTAACATTGGGATAATTGAAATGGCGAGAACAGTAAGGAATATTTTGAGTACAGTTCAAAAGTTCCTGATTTGTTAGTGAACACGGTTTATGAAACAAGCCGGTTTATAACAATTAGGTTGAATAGAAAAACCATTCGAAACCACAGGCACTGTGCAGGGAATACGCAGTACAACAAGTAGTTTGATACTGTCAGTTGTTCACCAACCTCCCGTTTTTTTGGCTATGTGCGAAAAAAAATCAATTGGTAGCGGTAATTGTCTTCGCTTTTAAAACAAGCCGTACTACAGGCTTATTCAAAACATGTTTTAAGCATTTGGGCTTCAAAAGAAAATGATTTAAACCGGCACGATAAATGGCTCGTCATAATTTCAATTTGTCGTTCGAAGAATGGGAATGACAGGGACAATGTTGAGTATTGATAATGCAGTTTGAAAACTTCTTGGTTGATTCTAGAAGACGTTATATGTGGTATATATCATTAGGTTTGTGATGCATAATCGGGTTGGATATGGTGAACGCCTAAAGTCACATGTAATTTGAAACCAATATCTACTTCTAAAGTCATCCAATTGCAATCAATCATTCACTGACCTTCACTTCCATTGGCTAGTTTAAATAAGAATTTTTCATGAAATTACTCACGTTTGCATCCAAAATCCACCTAACAACAGCCTTTTTCAAATCCATTTCAGGTAATATAATTCACCGATGAAAGCACATTACCCTAGGACAAAACCTAGGTGTGATGAGGTGATTGAAAGAGCAAAACTGACGTGAACAGTACCGAATAATCACCATGCAGTTTAGAAATTCGCGGAGTTTATTTGAAATACAATGTATTGTACCAGCCAGTTTGTGACCTGACATCTGCTTGCTTCATCCAGTTGAAAACCATACATGTTTGAAATCACAAGCAACGTGGCACGGGTAAACACACTAAGAATAGCAACTGAGAGAAAATTTCCATAAGTTAATAACTAACGGTTTGACGAACAGCCGCTTCCGATAATCCTTTCTCGAACCAAGACAATCGCATATTTGGCAATACGTACCAACTGATACTTTGCTTGAAATATTAGCGTCAGAACCTACGTTTTATTGCCCAATTCGTGAGGCTGATCATTTGCAGACAGAAATCGGGGTTAGCAACCTATCCAAACAAACGTTCAACCGAAATTTTCTATTTGTTGCTAATTTTGAGCAGTTCAAATCTGAGTTGGTCAGCGGTTGTTAGAAACATTGTCACTCGACCGTATCTCATAAAAGCCGATAACCCAGAAGCATCTCGATGCCTTGAGTAGTTCACCTACATATATTATCCATATTATCCAATCGGTTGGGCAAAGGCGCATAATGGTTGTTCTCAACAAATCTGATTGTACCGATAAGATGCCATCGATACTTTTAGACACTAACAAGTTCAGCAAGACAAAACATGAGAACGGGAGAATGGAGTTTATTGAAAATCAACATACTAGTTCATTAAAACTGATTATTCAACAAGGCTGTTTCACATAAACTCGGTTGGCCAGATGAAACCAACCGGATCCACCATCCTACATTTATATGTAATCCCCAAGATCCATAAAAGTGGTGTTCCGTCTGGGCCAATACATGATAAGTGCAATGCACCGTATCGTGAGATTACCAAGTGTTTGGCGAAAATACTAGGACCTATGCGACGGAAATTACACCCGACCAATCTCTTTGGCACTTTCAAGTTCGTGGTTTCCTTGAGGGATAGTTATGTTAGGAACTGCCACAAGGGCACCACTGATGTCACTTCGCTAGTCAAAAATGTTCCGTCGGTGTAGAGAATCAACTTCCTTCTTGATCAGATTGAACTAACTGAAAGCATGCTCGGATTACGAAAGTCAGAGAGATATAATCACTTTCGCGGTGCATCTTTAATGTTCACCTTGTGTTCAACGGTGAGCTGCATCGATAATCTGATGGAGGAGGTCTATTACTGGCAGTCGTATTTATCAGCAAATTAGATTTCCAACTTCGGGCAACCATTCAGAGTCATTGAGGTTTTTAATGCAGCACACGCCCCACTGCGCAACACCTCAGAAGAGGACTCTAACAACGAGTTTCATTTCTTAGATATCAAACTGTCCTGACGTCAAGACGGTACACTGAGAAGGTCGGTATATCACAGACATACAATGATAGGGCAATATACCAGTTTGTTGTCATTTAGACAGAAACGAAATCTCGCCCAAGGCCTGGCAACTAGAGCTGGAAAGATTTGTCTGGATGGCGCAGTAGACCGAAGAAGATTCAAAACCTTCTGAGGGAAAACGGCTATCCACAGCAATTCATCAGTTTAAATATTAAGGCCAACATTTCGCGTGAGATAATATTTACAGCTGGGAAGAAAGTCGTGTTCATAAAATTCATTTTCAGAGGAGTTACTGCAGCAGATCCGGTTAACCGGTGAATGTATCAGTCACTCAAATTTACCTTCTCAGCTTTAACCTCAAGACGTTGGTTCACAACAGTACGGATGTTGAGACTGAGACTGAAAGACAAGCTACCAATCCAAGATAAACCAACTCTCGTGTAGTAATTTTCATATTGCTGTTATACTGCAGAATGTGTTGGTCGTACGGCCAGCTGCTTCTCCAAAAAGATCAGAAAACACCATCCAGCTTGAATCAGAACCGGTTGTCGTACTTAATTACTGACGTCAAAGCATTCCGTGGTCTCTACAGAGTTGCAAAGACTCAACCAAAAGCAGTTCCTGAACGCATTCTGATGACCACCGAATCGACTTCTATTGAAATATTCAAATCTAACCTGTGCCCTCGAAAGAAATCTGTTCAATCCTGTCGACGTCCGTATCTACAGGTCAATCAAATCCAGGTTAACCCTGACCGTGTGACGTAACATCCAGTCAATGTCCTGTCTGGTCCAACCAGTTATGTTAAGCAGTCCAGTATTAATGTTTATTTTCATTCTATGACAGTCACATTTTAGTCACTGCTTTCTGTCTTATGACGTCTTGATGAGACGTATGTAACTGCAGTGACTTGAGGAAGACTTACTGATGTTAAGACGTTAAGATAGCTTGTAATCCACACCACTTTTTGGGCTTCGAACTAGCCGACTGAATGCTTCCATGACGCACGATGGAACCAGAGGAACAGGGTCTCCATGGTCACCATCTATTGTCATTTTATGATATGTTATAACGCAAAACAACCATTGGCCATGCACCCGTCTTAATCTTGTTATAGACACTGGCTTATGTTTTACATATAGCAGTCCTTTCAGCTGCACGTCCATTGTTGGATTAGTTGAGGTACCGCGAATTGAGAAATGTGAACGGCATTTCAAGTTCAGTGTAACCGAATTCATTCTAACTATTTCTGATAGAATATCACCTCAAAGTTATGGATAGAATGTTTTAGTAACGCGAAAAACTGATGTCTTGCTTGTGAAATATTCACCTGTAAACACGAAAGAAAACGTTTGGCAGTAACAACACTAAACGCCTCTAGGCAGTCTACATTCATGTTTCTGCACTTTGATTCCATCAGTCATCTCCGGTGATGGAACAAACTAGTCAGGGTTTTGAGTAGAATGACATTTATAAGTCGTCAGCTTGGGACATAAGTGACACGGTTGTGTGGTAGAAGTAACATATGTCACTATGAAAATCGTGAATATGCGCGTGTTTTCGTAGTTGCAAGCTTGAAATGTTCACCTCATCCGGAACAAATAATCAAAGATGACTAGGCTGATCATAGTTTCTAAACTAGTTTGCTTCATGAAATTATTTCCTGTGAATTATTCCTAATGAGATACAATTTTTGGTTCAGCATTTGCTTGGGAACCGTTCGCTCACGAACGAATTCCGTGACGAAATAGACAAGACTGTGATGGTCGTTTAGTGGATAAGGTGCTCAAGGCGCACACAGTAGTGGTGAGCTATTTACAGACACAGATAGGATTATTTGACAGCGTAACGCTTCCCATATTTCTTGCCAATCCTTTTGGTCTCACCAGCATAAGCCTATTCATTTTACATTTTTTGTAGTCAGTGAAAGTGTTTGTTCAATTTTTCATGGTCAACTGATTGGAGTCAGCTATCTGAATATTACTCAGTTTTAGTATAGAGCGCTTATTTATCACATTATACTCGGTAACGTAAAGTATGACCTTGGACATTGATATTTATGCCAAGATATACCTATTTGGAAAGTTCAGGTTCTTTATCCACCCATATCGAAGATCTGCATCAAAGTTCAATTAGTGTTTGACTACTTCTGATATGCCACATACGAACTAAATTTGATCGTTACGTACAGAAATCCTCAAACCACAATAAGAGAATCAATCAACCGTAGATCCAAGAAAAGTAATGAATCTATCGAGCTTGAAGAATCTGGTGTTAAAATATCTTCCAAATGTTTTTATAACCATGAATACAATGGTTGCGCCACCTTCTGGCAGTGCAAACAATGCCACTCAATTTCAGGTTGTGTGCCTTAGGCATGTTAGTCATATGCAAGATAATCAGAAAAGCGGAAGATGTACCCGATGGATTTGCTGCGAAAGTAAAAATCAATCATGTGAATCAATATATATATATATATATATGAATGTATGCGCAGTGTAGACTGAAGTGCATCAAAATGCTATGTGATTGAGAATGGTGTCCTCCAAAGTAGAGGTGATCAAATTCTCTAATCAGAATTAGATGAAAGTTATTGAAATATAATACTCGTTTAGTTAATACGATCTGTGACCTAATTTTTGTCCGACTAACGAACAAAGGGATGAAATTTATCGCTTTATACTTCATTCCGTCCTCCTTTCAAGTCGCTGAGAGTAACCGCGAATAATTTCCGTAGTAGTAACATGGGATCAACGGCAAGCATAATGTGTTATATTGCGGACTTGCGGAAGTGAAACGGGCTTCAACGGATGAATTCTACGATTAGACAATCGGCGACCCAATATGGGAGAGCTTTATCATGTTAGTGGAATATTGGCATTTAGAATCTACTTCGGTTTACTGATAAACCATGGGTGCGAACAAATACAACAGCTTCGAACAGAAACAACTTACAGACCACCATGTTCCCCCATGATAACAGCAACGCGATCGAAATAACGAATTTCATCTTGGAAGACACTTTCACTTTTCTCTCACAATGATTAATGAAGATAGCATCGCAATTTATATTAGCTAGTATTGTGGCCTCGAACAATTGCGCGCTCAAAATTCAGAACTGTCAAAGATTTTCTTGGAAAACATGAAGTTAACCTTGAGCTTTGATATTAACTTAGTTCGGCATTGCTAATTTTATGCAAAATTTGAACTACAAAGTTGGTAACCTCAATGCAAATTGCGTATTCATTTTGAATACTTAGTTACAAAGCTTTGTTTTCAAGCTATTCCTATGTCCACCGTGTATCTAGCTCATATTACCTATAGTCTTGATAATGGATGCTAATGTATATAGGCGGAACATCATTCACAAATAATCTCATCTGCCACATTTACTAAAACATTTCGTTCAGGCCGAATTACAACCGGTTGTCAGATCCTGGTCGCCGCAATAATATGCACTATTGGTAAGCTCTAATAAGCAAATAACTTGTGTATAGTGCTTATTTCCAGAAGGAATTAACTTAAAATCATATGGAAATATGCAGTCTATCTGTGAGGCGCACACTTTTGATGTTTTTGATTTATTTAGTGATTTGACTTTCTCGATTGTGCAGCGACATACGGTGAGGAGGAGAGTACAGATGTTTTGAAGGGTGATACGTGTTACCACAACCGTATGCATCAAACTAATCACCGCATTATGTGACCAATCCTGTTGGTCACGGAGTGTAAAAGGCGGTATGTGCCTTAGAATGCCACGCTGTTTAACTTGTGAGGCATCACCGACACGCAGGTAAACTGGGAAAATAGATCTTGTCGAGCAGCTGTCAGTAACCACTTTCTAAATACAGTCACCTTCAACAGGTTTTACCGATTGTCAACCGTGGTTACTAAATGACTAGGTGAACAGATGCACATACATTCCTGAATGATGAAACTGGATTCAGACGAAATAAACATTCGGTGTTGTTGAGACCGTGAGTTGATCTATCATAAAGGTTAGTACCCATATTGGAATGCAAGAACAACTTGCTGTATGAAATATGTGCAAAACTGGAGTGCTTTGGAGTTAACGTATTAAATCTGACCATTACCAACGAGCACAACCTGGTGTTTCATATTAATAAGTACATGTATTTCAATGGGACGATGTTCACTAATTAATTGGGAGTGCACGTTGACCCAACTTGACAATTCACCGTTCCTCAATCAACATTTCGTTAAAGCTTGTTCTGACTGTGATTGCTTTCAAGTAGAGTATACGTGATCATAAAACGCATAGGGAGATAAACATTGTTGCCAACATTGTTCGAGACAATCTGGCCAGAAATACAACCCAAACGCTAAAACTGCCTTCAAACTTCTAACGAAGTTCTTTGTTCAACGTGAGATTATTGCGCTCACAATTTTGATATGAAGTATTTGGAAAAATTACATGGAGGTATTTCTTTCCACTCGTTGATACTAACGGTAATAAATGATGTTTTCGAGTTGTGTGGTAAAATTTCAAATCACATTGCATGAACTGAATGAACAATCTCGTGAACAAAATTGCATGTCAACAAATAACCGAAATATTTGACTATTCGCGGGCAAACAGAACGGCCAATGAATTAATGAACTGTTCACGTGCTCGAGCTGTTACACTGTTGAATGAAAAACAAACGTGACCGTATTAGTACACCGTTGGTTGACTACTGGACTATATGTTTCCAGTGAAACAAACAGTGCAAACGCGGTGATTTCTTCCATGTAGGCATTACCTAATGCTTCTGAATTTTACCCCCAGCTTACACCAATACGATTCTGAAAGTAGAGTTGT
>JTDE01005909.1:0-11090 GCA_014338405.1 Paragonimus skrjabini miyazakii
CCAGATTTACCACATAATTGGCATATAGCATTACGAAATCTGCAAGATGATCGTAAGCGTAACTCACTACAGGAGAAACACTTGTTCACTTTCTTTGCACTGGGACTGATGACGGGTACGTGAGGAGGCCGTGGAAACTTGTTCACTGGTTGACTTCTGGTTGGAGCATGCGCTTTGGTCTTCTGAAATAGTATAACGTTCGATTCAGTAGTAGCAGCATTAACACCATCCTTCTGCTCGCGGATGTCTCGAGCTTCTTGAAATGTCATATCTTGTTCGACCAGCAATCTCCTCTGAAGATCAGTGTCGTTGACGCCAGCAATCAGTCGATCACGCAGATGCTCCTCTAGCTTATCACCAAAGTTGCCACGGGCAGCCTGTTTTTGCAATTTTAGAATGAACTCACGGAAACCCGTGCTTGTTGAACGCACCAAGGAATTGAACTTCGCCCGTTCGGTAGCCTGGAAATTGACGGGAAGCACGTGTTTGAACAGCAGTTTCTTTAGTTCGTCGAACGGCAATGATGCTGGGACGTTTGGGTATGCGAGATTCTTCAAAAATGAATATAGTTCGCGACCACCAGCGGTAATGAAGAAAGCTGATTGGTTTTCCTTCTTCACATCGCGACGAATACTGCACCATAATTCGAACCTCTCCGCCCATTCCTCAACTTCATTTGCACCAGCATGAAGATTTACTTGTTCGATTGCAGGCAGTTCCATTCCGCGACGCCAATTTGTAATACTCGGAATTAGGGACTTCGAATAGCCCTAGAAATCGTACTAGGATTGAAACCTCCCACGCAAGTAATAAGCAGAAGACCTCGCACTGGTTGCAGTAAGCAGTTCCTATTCGTGAGACAAGAAGCCGAATTTATGGATGTACAGTATTTTACTAACCGATCGCCAAATTTTCGAGGTTTGGTGTATTAAATTGTCGGAACACCATTAACAACACGTGCCATCAAAGACCAGAAGAATTCAAAAGCTGCGTCTCTGTCTGTCGACGGTTGTGGACAGACTTTATTCTGGTTACGTTTCCACCTCTTGATCAAAATGCTTGCGGTGGGAAAATGAAATACAGCGAGTCTTGATACAAAATAAAGAGCGAAATCAAGGACTGGACTCACCGAGGTTAAACAGTGTTCAAGAAACGTCAAATGTTATTTGGTAGTAGTCGAGGTTTTTCGTAGTTGATGCTTTAAAGCATCATCATCATAGACAGCAATACATCAGTGGTTCATACTGATGCCTAAATGCCCCACAACCACGAAGGAAAAAAACCCTATGTGTGAAGACAGAAAAAGAATGGGAGAGGAATGGACCTAATTGCTAAAAATAGCTACGTCTATATTCAAACATACAACATCAAGGTGCCTACACCTTGTAAACAAACAACCGAGCTGTAAGTGAAAGTACAGCTGTGGAGAGAACCAGCACGTACGCATAGCAGGACTTATTCAAGAGTGTGTTTCACCTATTTTTTATCGAGTCAAACAAACGCAGTTTGATGCAAGAATTACGCGTAAAGATCAAAGTGGGATATGAAACAATAAAGACAGTACAATATTCACCCCCAGAATATCTGAACCAACCATGGGTACTCGAATAGAAAGCAATTTAAAGAATAATGGAGTAATTTGGAGGAAATGCCAGCAAGCAACTCCGTGAGTGTTACGGGAACTTTGAGCAGTGTACTCGATGAGATAGCAGAAATTGTTTGAGGAGTAACTGCGGGAAGAACAGCTGAACTGACATTGTGATTGCTCACTGAAAAAATTGTCAGACAGTTTCGTCAATTGTGTTTACTGAAGCACCAGCTAGGCGAAATAATGGAATATTCGAGTGGGAGTTAAACTACAACAGAAAAATGGCTTCACTAAATGTCTATTCGGTGGCATTAAATTCACGTACGGCATAACAACCAAAGACAACGTCTTTCGTTGATCCACTTAGAAGATTGGTTAGTGGTTGTAGAATGTGTGAACATTGTGGTGTAAAACGATGAATAAACAACAGACTCCGCTTCACATGCTTGCATGTTTTAATCCAAGGAGCCTGCTGGTAGATAAGAGGCCATTGGCTAAACCACCATTAGGAATTATTACTCGCATGTGGTCACAACTTACGGCTTCAGACAGACATTTCAACCAGCCTTTTAACAAAGCGAGCACTGCTTTTTTTGCTTTTTTCAAGACAGAATGTTGTAAATACGAGAAGAATTGTCGTAACTTTAAGAAAACTAGTTGTAGCTCCAAGTGAAACTCACAAATCAGCATAATGTTAGGTCCGGCTATAGGTTAGCTTGGCAGGGCACGTAAGTGAGGGACGCCTATGTCAGCGCGTTCTCTGGCCTCTTTACAAGGTGTTGAAACACGACCTGTTGATTGTCCCCCTACTGTGGGCGCAGATACAAAATGTCAAAAAACAGGCTCTTTTACGGAGTCAGGTTGGCAAATGGCCCCCACACACTGCTGTAATCACAGCTAGACTAGCTGGTATGGGGATGGACGCACATTTAAGACCAAGTCGATGAGACCACCCCTCCTGTGTTTTGGTCACTACGATCCACGATCGACCAAACCTGAATGTTGATGAACCTTTCGGTAAATTTAGATGAAACGATTAAAAGTAAAAATCCGGTTAGATCGTCAGTGGTACTCACGACTAAAACCACAGCAAGCAATGACTGACAGTTGTTTTTGAGCGCATGCTAGTCATGCTAATCACAAATTTAGGGATGACGAGAGTGTAAGAAACGAATTCCTATCGTAATTTGTATATTGAGACCATTATGTTCAAATGACTCAAATAAACTCAATGTCTCAAACTCATCAAAAACGTCTCGGCGTTTAAAATGCAACGTTGGGTTTGAAACCAGCCTGCATTGATGAACGTAAATAGACAAGGTAAAAATACGGTGATTCCCTAACGGACTGATTACCACGACCAGTCTTCATCAAACAACAGATAATGAAAAGCTGCATTCAGGAACAACACAGATTTACAAATTATTGACGGCAGTCAAAAACCAACAACTTTCACGTAGGATGTGAAACGCGTCACGCTGTGCTTTCAGGTTTATCACACCAATTGTAGACCCTGACGTGACGTATAATAGCCATCCTATCAAAACGATAAACATCGCTTGTCACGTCTCACTGTTGTGACCTCGCTATTGAGTTGCGTCGTTTTACTTCCTGTCAACATGTCTTATCTGACCATTTTGCTCATATGTGGGTGCTGTGATGAGGGGAACTTACTGCGTTATTGTGATCGTGCTGAACAGTTCGTTCAAGAATATTGTCTAGATTGTGGTGTGTTGCTTTATCGAAACGTGCATTGTCTTGAAACATATAATGAGTAAATTGGACTCGATTAATAGTCATGCCGGGACCAGATCACACTGTTGGATTGCGACCAATGCGTCGTCTTAATGGAACAACTACGGATACTGGGACCACTTTTGTACTTTATAGATGAAACATACGTGTCACATTCCTTAACAAATTGCTTTACGTATTGCTGCCTAGAAAAGTGTTTGTAACTTGAAAGACAAGAAGCTGGTAGTTGTATTCACGGCTCATGGTCCTCCAATTCTACTGCGTTGAGGCTATTGCTGTAATCGAACTATTTTATTATTTTCTATTAATCTCACGAGTTTCAATATTAAATTAACTCAAATTTATTAGGCGTGAGGTCGCATGCGCTATGGTAAAGTCGTTTTATGGTATGTATTTTGTACTGTCTCATTCAAACAGATTCTGGTCCTAAAATAGCACCTTAACAACGATTCGAAATCGTCACATTTGCATTCAACTTTGGTTGCTTACTCATCGAGGAAACCATCACTGCGATAGTTTCAAAAATGGTCAAGTACTCCTTGGCGTGTTTCGCCAGAAATATGCAGCCAGTTGCGTAGCAAACTAAAGTAAGTGACTAACTTTAGGCCTTACCAAACCTTGATCGTACAACCAGATATAAGTCGCAAATGGAGTGAGAGAGCGCGCTGACATTGTACGTCCCTCAGTTACGTGCTATGCCAGCCGATCCTGTAGCCACAAGAGTTTCACTTGAAGTTAAAACCGTATATCTTGAAAACCCAGTGGTTTTTTCTGTAGCTACATCTCTTTTTCTTTATATTGAGTAGGTTTAGAGTTGCCGTTGCCATAGCCGGTACTATATCTTTTCCACTTCCAGATATCTTAATGTCAGTTTAAGATGTCTTAAATGGATTAGCTGAACTTCATTAGCGGACGTTGTCTAACGATTAATGTGCATATGGGTAAACTTATAGACAGGGATTGGCTTGCACATAAAGAGTGACAAGACGTGGTCCCGTCAGGTACATTGAGTAAACCAAGTTAGCTTGCTTAGAACTTGGGATACCTTAAAGTTTAAAACATTGATTTCCCTTAATCCATTTAGTCAAAACAGAGAGAAGACATATATCACGAGATGTTAACATTTCGATTTGCTCTCATCAGTCGCCAACGTAAAACTAGCAAACTGAGCAATTTTTTATATCTTAAAGTGACGGAGACATTTTAAACCGGTAAAGGTATAGAAACCCGACCAGGCTTCAAGAGTCGATCGTGTTAACTAATGCGTCACTAATCTCAAGTCAGGCGTGACCGAATGATCGTAGTCAAATGAAAAGCAACATTTACTTGCGTGTGATACCAAGCAAAGATGTGTTGAATGAAAATCGGCATCAGTTGTGAGTAGTATGGTGCGTACATTCGGGAACTAAAGAGCAGGTCTCAACACCTGGAAGACAAAGAACCAAAAAAGACTATTAAAGCAGTGTGTACACAGTATGGGAGACATGTCACCAAGGCGAAGGACAATGTACTGCCTCCCAATGTTGGTGAATACACATCAACCATGCAAATGAGTGTAAACGTTCGTTGTCTTATGTTTTAGTATAATGTAGAGAATTTCGTGCAGTACAAAACTTCGCAAACCGAGCACCTTTCGCGATAACCGTAGTTGACTCGTCAGAACGTGAGCTGGGTTTGTTATCCTGATTCTGGCAAAATATTAACTACTGACGAGCACCAGCCAAAGTGAAATTTGAGTTTGGTGCTACCTTACAAAAGAGGCCAGCTCAGATATTTGTCTGGGGTGCGGTTGTTTTACCTGCTGACACATCCGCATCTTTTCATTCTATAGAACTCCGTCGAATGTAATATCGCGCATACTAAGCAAACAGCTATGATCTGGAAGTCACTTTCATCACCAAATGAAACTGAATTACGTCGCCCTACTCTTGTATACCGTCAGAGATTATTCACTGACAAAAGTTAATCGGAAATCTTGTAGATAACTAGACGTTTGGTTGCCGTCAGCTGCCTTATATCAAAATCTTTTTTACGATAGCGAAGAACTGGACAGTAATTTTGTAAGTTCACTCATCGTTCCCTCGTCTTCTGTGTATGCATCACTTTTTAACCGATAGTTCTTTCCGTATATAACGATATGCGGTAGATTGAGGCCTACGAAGCAAGATGATCAGATCAACTGTCGCCAGTGGATCTCAGTGGTGTGTTGAAATTTTGGCTGCAGAGTACGTACCACACATGGAAATGTTCCTTGCTTTTCGAAAACTGCTAACATTATACCGATGTCAAAGAAAGATATTTGCAAACTTCGACCGATTATGTGCTCGTCGGTGGCGCAGATGGTTTATGAGAATATTTCCCTTGAACGTCTAATGTCGCAGAATTATTATATAGGTCATCATCATTTTTCGTACTATCAGCCTGTGTTATTGAGACTGTGCTGCTGCTTGGTCATAAGACCAAGGTCATCGAGTAAACTCTCCATCACTTTAATAACCTCTGAAAGCAATGTTAGTTTGCTGGATCATGTCTACGTCAACCTTTGAGGATGGGCGAGATGATGGACTATATCCAGGCTTCTGGTAGACTGCCACTTGACAATGAAAGATCAAAAAGTACTGCATGTGATTCTGCTGATTTGGTGGCGCCGTTTTTCAATAGGGCAAAGGATGTCAAATCTGTAAAGAGTGAATTGTACCTTACCAGTTTCTCTAATTTGACTCTAACTTGTGACATTTATCTTTGGGATAATTCATCTACGTTGCCCTTTGTGCGCTTAAAAATTGCTAGTATGTTATAATTGTGCACGTTTGCATGCTGCATGCATCTGTTTTGATTTATCGACCAAAGGTTCCAGTGGGGCTCGAGGAACTGGCATATAGGTTTTGATGGCGGAAAATGTCTTACTAGAAATACATTGCTTTACCATGTATGTGTTGATACCTGTTCAACAGTAGCACTGACGGACCGCAGCTTCTGTTTTTAATTGACGTGTATGTCTCAGTTCGGTATGCACTCTCTCGAACAAGACAGCCACTTTCAATTTCGGGGCAATGAGTTTTGAGTCAAACTGGTCCATACAGTATAGGGCCCTGGCAGTTAATTTCGGGGTTTTCCAATGACCCCCCTCCAGCGATCATTCATCAAATGACCTCTCCCTGAGCTCTGTGGCAGAGGGCTTAGACGAATCGTCGGCTTGACGCTCGTAAATATTCGTCATATAGAAAGCTGTAAAATACTAACCGTACTCATTTTATACGCTGAAACCTCACTGTAAAGCCATACCGCGTTAAAGCAAAACTGATCCTGTCTGGTAACAGCCGCGATACGGTTTCGTCACATGACATATTCAACAAACGTATGTTCAGTTTGTTCTGACTGGTATCTGTTACAGTCTGATCGCCTCAAGATAATCAGAAGTTTGCTGCAATTTCTTAGGCGTTTTGATTTTTTATCAGCTCAGGAACATTTTGTTAGAACTAGGTTGTTAACAGCATCTGAGATTTCTTCAACGACGAGCTATCATGATGATCTAGGCTGAGTGCTGTGACGGGCTATGCCATTCAACCTTGCTAAGCTGTGATAGGCCTTCTGCCCCACACTTCGGAGAATATGTTGTCTAGTTTGATGTCGACAGGTGACTTTAATTGTCCGATGATCACAGGGACCAACTGAAGCTGTAACTTATAGTTTGGTTATCATGTCACGCTCGTTGGAAAGAATGTAATCAAAATAAGACGGCACATGGCCTCCCGGCCATCTGGTGTGATCCTAGATATGTCTGTGTTGCTTTCTCGAAGGATTCTCCAGTGTCGGAGGACGTGGCAACATTAACCAAATGGTCACTGAAATCTAGTTCCTGATGATTAAAGTCTCTCATTATTAGCGCTTCGGTGTAACTTAAAGATGGTATTCTGCGCAGCGCATTAATCACAGTTGCGTCCACACTCTTGCGCTCAGAATGTGATGTACATGTATATCACACATATCACACGAATACAACAAGGGAAGTTTTGAGTGACGTTGAATGCTTTTCAAATTGATCCCGGAAGATCCAGTGGCAACCTGTCAAGAATGCTTGCGGTCTTCAGATGCGAATCCATCTCCTTTGTCGGTTTTCTTTTCATTGCGAAACACTGTCACACCAGGGATAGAAAATTCGCCGTCCTATACTCCCTTTTTAAACATGGTCTCCGTGATGCTTAGTATAAGTAGGTTTCGCCGGGACCAGAGGTATCGACGCTCTTCCGACCTATTAAACAATGAAGCCGCGTTGGTGTAAAACTGACAACAAGAGTTATGTTCACCGTTACAGTAAGCATAGCAGATAAGCCCATTTGAGAATCTTCATCGACTGAGTAGGGCTGAGTCATTATGTTGTAGTGTGCTATGATGAGACCATCTCCCACGGAAGTGGTAGCGAATTGGTTTTTAACTTGTGGACTTTATTCGGCATCTGCGTGAGGGTCAGTTGTAAAAAGTCTCAAGAGCAATTACATCAGGTTGTGTGAATGCACACAGTTGTCTGCACCCAGGTTTTACGTTTCGTGATCTATCAGAATGGTAGTCGATCCCACTAGGCAGCTGTTAGCAGGCTGCTGGCCAATCCGCCTCGCGTGTTACGTTGTGTCTTCTCTCAGGTAGGTTATTCTCGGTAGTCAAGTAGCTATAGGGATTCTAATCGCCCCGTTACAAACTAACGCGTCGCAGCCCGGTGAGCCAAATCACCATGCTAACCACATCATTGTAACTCCGGCAAACTTGTCCGTAGGTAATTCTGGATCAACTTGTTGAACTTGCCATGTACACATTCGGGTCACTTATCTTTCCAGCATGTCTTATCCTACATGCAACGTGTCTCGACGTCAATAATAGTTTGCCTTACCTCCCAAGGGATAGCGTGAACTGTAAAAACCCGACACAGTGCCTGACATGGAACACCCCCAACTCTATCAGCAACGTCAACATCGGTATCAACAATACATTACCCTGTACATTGTTTGACATGGCTCATAGCCACGAACATTGCCACAACAACTAATCACGCTTTGTCACTCTTCCACGTGACACACCAGGAAGAATGATCATTCACTGCTGCACAGCATGATGAACAACAAATTCTGCTTTGACATCACCAAGCAAACTAAACAACACGCAGTCTTACGATGATGACTTACGACTCAAAGACATATACAGCTTCACCCAACAAACGAAGTACAAGTCGAGGATTGTTCTCACATCAACCCATCCGTCAGTCCTATCCCACAAGCTCCATTGTCACAGTTGGTAATCTGTAACTGTCAAAGTCATTTCTGCTGCGTTATTCTAATTTTGATAAGTCCAAACTTTTTGTTACACAGTTTTGTTATTCACATGTATTCATGTACTCGTGTACCATATATGCATCTTTGTTGGCTTCATTCACTTTCTGATTGTAAATAACTTTTAAGCAATTAGCACACTTAAGAAAGCTAAGTACTTCGACCGGAGCAGACTAAAAATCACAGTGACTGTAATGTCAGACAGACCAAGGAGCGATAGTAGGAACCCTCACTGATTTAGATCATGCACCGCTTGAATAGCAAATTCGGACATCTCTAAGGCACGCAAACTGTGCATAAGAAAGCTCCAAAGCCTGAATTCATCAACTCCAAGGGCAACAGACAATGGATGCAGGCGTGCGTACTTGTCTCGATCAGAGCGTATCCTAAATAAGTTTTCACCCCTACTATGACTGATTTTTTTGACACCATTAGTTGCACGAAGTCTACTACGGCATAAAGAGTAATACACAACGGATGCGGCAGAAGTCTATACTTAGTGTCAGAGTCTCTTCGTATTCTCTGAAGTCATACAAGGAAAACAAAAAGATGAGCCATCTGTCTAGAGGATTTTAGGTTCTTTCCAACTGTTGTGACCGCAAAAGAAGCTTGGCTTGAGAATTCATTTATTGCGCAAACTCCCGTACAGGTCAGGTCAAAAACTTGAACACAAACGCGTACACTCATTTGCACAGCAGACATGCATTCACATACATTGAGTGACACTATGTTGTCATTCGCTTGGTGGAACTTTTGCTATGGCGCGTATACATTATTCCGATAATCTATTCTGGTCCGTCTTCTTCCTGGCGTTCGGAGCTTGCTCTTTTGTTCCCCAATGTCACATGTGAGTAATGTACTACTTGTGAGTAGTATACTACTCACAACAAAACTGCCTGTCATACAACACATCTTGCATTTCTCAGTCTGCTAGCACTACCGAATTATTCTCAGGCAGATTGAACATTGTTACTGATCGACACTAGGTGGGAGCTTAATGGAGTCATCTTAGATGTGCTGGTGTCCGCATTCAGATGCTTGCTATATGGTATCCGTTAGGGTGAATGGGTTAGGGTTTTCCCTGCTTATTTTCTTTCACTCTGACAAGGTGAGTCAGCTGTATTTGCGCTAGTGTCTTACGTTCTGAGAAGCCTGGATGTGAAAGTTTATCTGATTGACCATGTGTTGTGATCCAGGAACGCGGATGGCACAAGGGTTGTTTATTCGACAAACCAACACGTAGGTTAAGCGTTTAAACAAGACCTGAAACAAAACCACTCATTTGCACGCGGTATTCTGCCCCAGACCCTCTCGGTTGCCGCAGACGTCAATGCTCATTTCCTTTAAGTAGCAGGGACCACTATGGGCGATGCTACACTCTGATGTTCCTTCCTGCATTTTTCCTGCGGCTTGTACGATGTCCTACTACTGAATAGCAGTGGTATGAGTAGTATATTACGATCGCCCATCTTCACTGCCCTTGGTCGATAAGGGATGGGGCATTAGTGTGATGAGGACGAACGATATCCCATAATCCTCACACCAACAATATTCAATAGTGGGGCGACAGCACTGATTTTGCCGTCAAAGTAGACGCAGGAAAATCACGGATAGAAACATCACACCAACACGACAGTGGGGCAGGGTGAAACATATGGTACATCTTCGATTAAGTGACAGGTGAGGTGACTACTAAGTAACAATCTATGTACTGCATTCTAACCCTCTTTTGAAGTCACGGCAATCACATAGGTCGGGCACACATATTTTAGATGTTTAGTTGGATTCGCTTTTAAAGTCTCATGTAAAAAGGACGGAACTACCACGCAGGCTGAGTTTGCATAAGGAATGCACAGAAGAGTGAAACACAGCACGATCTGGACAATATTCTTGAATGAACTGTCCACCATGACCAAAATAACGCAGTAAGTTCCCTCATCACAGCGCCCATATATGAGCAAAATGGTCAGATAAGATATGTTGAAAAGAAGTAAAACGACGTAACTCAATAGCGAGGTCACAACAGTAAGACGTGACAAGCGATGTTTATCGTTTTGATAGCATGACTATAATACGTCACGTCAGGGTCCACAATTGGTATGGTAAACCTGAAAGCACACTGTGATGCGTTTCACATCCTATGTGAAAGTCGTTAGCTTTCGACTGCCGTCAATAATTTGTAAATATGTGTTGTTGCTGAATGCAGCTTTTCATTTTCCGTTGTTTGATGAAGACTGGTCGTTGTAGTCAATCAATTAGGGAATTATCATATTTTTACTCTATGCTTTTGCAACCATCGATGTACGTTGATTCCCAGCTCAGTATTGTCTATCAAACGATGAATTGTCTACAGGTATGTTTGTCAATACTGGGGGGGATTGTCAGGCAGGAAGCGCGAGCATTCCAGCTCTCGGCGGAATACCCCA
>JTDE01005910.1:0-13723 GCA_014338405.1 Paragonimus skrjabini miyazakii
CCCTCGGAACCGGTTGGTTGTGGAGGGGGGCGAAACACCCCACAACAAACCCCCAGGTTCCAGAGGACGATACAGCGATTGCATCCCTGTCATTAGAGAACGATGTACGCCGCCAGCTCCACGATGCTATCCGCGGAATTCCAGTCACCGCCGATGACATTCGAAACGCAACCGCAGAAGACCCGGCCCTCGTACAAGTCATGAAATACGTTCGATCTCGTTGGCCTAACGTTCCGTTGCCCGGAGAAATCCATCAACTATTCCTTAGACGTGAGTCCTTGGCCATTGTGGACTCTTGCCTCATGTTCGCCGATCGGGTCGTGGTTCCTCGCTCTCTCCGACGGGCTGTTCTTCATCAGTTTCATTCCGGTCATCCGGGGACAAGCCGAATAAAAGCGATTGCACGCGGGTTTTCGTACTGGCCCGACATGGACGACCACATCTCGGAGTGGGTCAAGCGTTGCTCGAAATGCCAACAGGCCGCTAAGCTTCCAAAGAAGCAGGATCCAGTCCCGTGGGATCTTCCAAAAGGCCCTTGGTCGCGCATTCATCTTGACTTCGCTGGACCTATCAATTGAGTGGTGTACCTCGTTCTGGTGGACGCATATTCGAAGTGGCCAGAAATCGTCCCACTCCATTCGGCTACATCTTTAACCACAATCGCAGCGCTACGGAAGATATTCAGTCAGCATGGGTTCCCTGAGATACTCGTGTCGGACAATGGATCACAATTCTCGTCCGCACAGTTTCATGATTTCTGCAGCCGCTCCAATTTCCAGCATGTGTTCTCGCCGCCGTATCACCCGCAGTCCAACGGTCAGGCCGAAAGGTTCGTCGATACTCTGAAAAGAGCCCTTCTCAAGTCGCGCGGGGAGGGGACGATGAATGAGATTCTGCAAACCTTCCTGCTGGTTTATCGGTCTACACCAAACCCAGCAGCTCCTGATGGTCGCTCGCCATCTAAAGTTTTGATGGGTCGCAAACTGCGCACAGTTCATCATGCCCTCATTCCAACAGACACGCTGCCGCATCAGCCAGGCCAGACGGATGCTCACACCGAATTCCCTATCGGTTCACCAGTGTACGCGCGTGATTACCGCCCTACACACGAGGAGTGGATAGATGGAATAGTGAAGGCTCGTAGAGGGAAGGTACTCCTCGAAGTCTCGGTTGGCAACTCAATCTGGATTCGCCATCGAAATCAGCTTCGACCCAGGCATCCAGATGCATCAATGCATGAAACACAGCAGTCGCTTCCGCTGGACGTTCTACTGGACACGTTCACAATCCCCACAGTCGTCAGATCTCCAATTCCTACGACAGATCCGTGCGCTGACGACAGACTGCTCCGGAGACGATGGACAGACCGAGAGAGACGTCCAGTCCGCCCACTACAAGTGAATCCAAGGGCCAAGCGGTACGGATAAGAAGGCCCAAAAGGGAGGTGTTGGGATAATGCCACAATTAACCCAAAAATGTTGTCTTTTTATCCTTATTACTGTATGAGCCTCCAGCACTGTATGAGCCTCCGCTTGAACATTATAAATACGGTGGAGTTTTCCAGCGTATTTGGAACACGCTTGGTTGCGATCAAATATACTCTTGGCTGAAGGTTTCCTGTCTTCTTCATTTGCGGTGGTTCGTGCGTCGTCGTATAAACCGTGATACTGTGACTCGTTAGTGCAACCGTCGTAGCTGAGCCGGGTTATAGTGAACTCCGGGCGTTATTACTTTTCTATCAATTGTCAACCCACGCGGTTCATAACAATGTGACACCTACAAATCCAGCTGAGATATCGATGAATTTCTGGAATCCATGCTGTTGGTTTCCAACAGGAATGATTACCATTAGGTGAAACATTCTTTTAAGCAGCTCAAATTCTGCATGAGTAATTTGAAGCTGCTGTTGTGTGATGTAATGCTAACAATGATAGAAAGCAGGCACGTCGGCAACACCGAAAATTTGAACTGCGTTCTTCTATTCGTAAGCCGAACTGTAATTCATGTGGTTACAAGCATCCTCGTGTCCATTTATCAATTCTAAATGCCTTAAATCCGGTAAGATAGACCGTGTTCGAGCCCTCTGGCTTATTTCAAAGACGTGCTTAATCCATATTTCTTTAGAAAAGCAGTCTCATCTAACTATTAATTCATTACTGTTACTGTAGATTTCACTGATTCTAAGTGCCGTATAACTCAGTCACATATGTTATTAACGGTAGTCCTAAACACTCCTTCATTGTTGACTCAAGTAGTGTTGGGTCTTCTATGATTGATTGTATGAAGGAACTTTAACCTTCTGTTGCTTTGAAATTCACATATATCTTTATTAAAGGTGTTAATAGGTGTGCTACATCTGTTCTTGGCACTTGTGAACTTTGATTCACAAATCTGCAGTTCATTATTTATTTGTGTCCACTATTTGTCACTGATTCTGGTCTGTCTATCATTGGCCCTGAATGTGTGAAGGATTTGACACTTTTATACATTGCCGGCTAAATCTTCTGAGACCGGAACTCGCAAACTTATTTTGCGACGCTTGTAGTGTCAAGGGAACCGGGACGACTGGTCGAGAATAACGCAGTTAGCAAATTAAAGGTATATTGCCGATACACAAAGTCGACGCGCAAGAAGGCCAGCGATGAGGCAAAACGGCACGGTCAGCGAGCGCGTAAGCCGTACGTTCGAATGCACGGGGCACCTGTTCATGTGCACAAAAAGCCTCACTGCAAAAAAAATACAGGTCACTATCGAAACTTACACACAGTGAGTAATAAATAAGCGGGATCGCTACATGTTCAAGGCTTCCAGTGGTATACAAATTAAACCGGACTGGACGTATTAGGTACGCTCATTTTCATGAAGCGTCACATAATCATGTGATCTTTGTGAACTTGTACATACACCTTGCTTGAGTCCTCCAAATGGATTGCTTCAGCCATATCGCTGTTAAAACGTTACACTTGAACACCGTATTTGGTGACTGTCAAATTTGTTCCAACAATTAGTTGCTGCAGAGAGGTTGTATGACAAAGAAACCGTAAAGCATGTTCCGCCGATTTGTTGGTTCGAAGTTGTGCTGACCTCAGAGCCACAGTGCGTGTCAACCGTCTGAACCGGCGTGCCTGGTGCTGTTCACACGAACATTGATTGACTGCTCGCTTTGGCGCATCAATGTGTATGTGCATCATTTCCTGATGACCAATCATATTGTAGCGGAAAGTCGTGCGTGTGGCTGACACTTTCTGTCATGGATTATTGGTTTACCGTTTCTCGCTCGTTGGACCGATTTCGTTGAGGGATGATCCGTCCGGTCGCTCTCGTTGCCGCGACCCATCCGCTGTGGGTTTTGCTCTATCTCACCATCACTGAGTGTAAAAATAATGGCGCTTCCTACTTTGTCATCTGTTGCGACATGATCGCTTTGTCATGACGTTCTTTGCGCATGTTGGCTTATGCTCTCGTCTTCATTCTGCACTTACGCTTGCGTGTGCCGGCTGCTTGTTCACAGTCTATCCGTTGCATGTTACGGACTACTTCACTGCTTTTTCGGTATAGTATAAGTAATTTTCGACAACTCATCCTGACAGTGGGTTCAGTTTGTTAACTACAATAAACACGATGTAAACCTTTCGATTATGTTTTTCTACCTTCTGGACCAACCATTTCCCTGGCAGTCAATGCGAATCTTGAAGGTGTTTCAGTTTTTCAGGAAAATATTGCACCTGGTTCTGCCAAAAGTATTCACGATGGTAAATTGTTTGCTTTACTTGAAGGACTGTATACAATTTTGCTACTAATCTTGACACGTCTTTGTACTGAAACACTTTTCTCTTTGGGATATTTGGTTGCCGATAGCGGGTTCGGGCTTTATCTAGATCGACCTTAATTTCTCTTTAATACCCCCAATGCAGAGTTTTGATGAGTTTCGTTCGCTCCAACATTACTCCTGATCTGTTTCAAATTTGCCCTAAAGCAAAAACACTTTGTCAAACAAATTTATATGGACTGATACTCATTAGAGTATAATGCGTCGTCTACTAAAATTTCGCACTATAGCTGCTGTCCTACAATTATTTTTCTTCTATTGTGTCATCTGCTGTTATTAGGGATGGGTCTCCTACAGGACCTGTTGCTATTTTGGAATGAGTTATGCATTCAGTTTTGTGTACTTGGAGGTCTATTCGCGCCACAAAGCGTGGCAATGCTGAAACTGAGCGAAAAGCGTTCACTGTTTTCTGGACTGTGGCTTGAATTCACGAAAACTTCTTTGTTGGTAATTTACAGTTATATCTGACTATAAAGCAAGGAAGTTTATTTGCCACCTTATTGAATTTCTCGCCATCTCCTCGGCAGGTGTAAATTTTACAATGTATCGTTGCGGGATACTCCTTTGCAATCGGACATCGACTATCCAATTACGACTATACCTCCTCTCTCTATACTCTTGTTGTGCAGATTTTTGGCAGAGAAGTTTCCTGTGCATTGGTTATCGACGACTTCAGTCGTTTTACCACATAAAAAATTGCTTAAGTGCATTAGGTTTCCGGCATCTGTTGACTGTAATCAGGCGCCCATTAATCAAGTGGAGAAGCTGAGCATTTCGCATCTACTTTGCAAAGTGCGATAACGTCTGTTAACTCATCCATTTTTGCTGAGCTCAACAGTGCCGTTAATACTTTTTTGACCAGGTGTAGGAATGCAGATCATACGACAGCGGGAGAAAGTCCACTTAAGGCATTTATGCGATGTGAAGTTGTTTTTTTATTGTCAACGAACATGGATATTTCAGTTTTATAATAGTGAGCAACATCGGCAGTCGTTTAGGCTATTTACTTGATTTCGGTTGTGGTTGTGTACACCGCAGACATGCAGGTCAAATTGATTCTGGGGTTATCCGGCGTGACACTAAACTAGCTGTTTCTGCCTTTGTTTCATGTTTGAATTTAGTTACTGAAGACGTGCCAGCAATTTAACCGGTTTAGACAAGAACTGTCCGATGAAGGAGCATCGTTAATCACGTCAATGACAATGATCTTCATCTAAACTAAATCAGGTGTAGTGATTTTAACTAATAACTGAACTCTGTGTGGTTTAACTACGTGAATAATTAGGCCATACATAATTCTGACTACGTTACGATTTCATTGGCTTATTTCTGTGTAGAAATTAACTCTGGGCCTGGACTTGGTATGCTTGTTATTACTGTAGCACATTTCAAACTACGTTCAATCAGTTCTGTCGCGGGATCTATTGCACCTATATAACAGCTCAAAGAGTACATGTCAGAGATTATACGTAGAAGTCGTTAGTGTCCTATTAAAGTCGAATATGAATGCTGAATCACCCACCTAAAATGTGGCACTAGTTTCTGTGCTTTCACTGACCATCAGATTTACATAAAAATAACTTGAGTAGAATTGACAAATGTGTCCTAATGTAGTTGAGAGGTTTGAAAAAATTACACGTTCCTCGATTGTCAATCTAACCACAAGCGCTGCTTAAACAGGAAATTACCTTCATCACGGGATTATGGGAATCGCATTGTTGGAGCACGTTTAACAGAAACAGAAAACCCGCCGTAGGTCTGCTATACAAACAACCCGCAAGGTCTACTGCGAGTACGCGGGCTCACAGTAACCCAGGGATATCAACATCAGCCGTCTGCTACATTATTAAAGTTTCGAGTCCTGGTTGTTGCAAGTACCGCTCTCTATATCGAGGCATCCCAATACATTTGGTCATCGACAGCATCTCATCATTCTATTGACGCCACATTTCAAATCATCCACTTAGATTTGGTAAAAAAGACCATGTCTGATCTTTGCGGTAGAGACCACGTTCAAGGCACATGTATCAGTCAAGCACATGCAAACCAACCAGCTTAAAGCTCGAGTATGGAGACATACTGACCTAGAACACATTGTACTTAGCTGTCTACAAAAATCGCGTAACATCCCCAAGTAATTTAATTTTTTGTCACATCAACACCGTTCGCTTCCAACCCGAATTAGACAACTAGCTGACGGTACATGATTCACAAAGATTGACTTGTTAAAATCATGTTAACCGATTAGGTTTTCATTATCATGTGCACATTTTAGGCTCGGATTGAAATTCAAAATGTTTAAGATCACAGATAAGTCACGATCTTCTGATTTCATCTCACTCGTCGCTGAGTCAATGCCGACCTCTTATGTAAATGAACTAATTGGGCAACAGGAAGTGTTTCGATGTCATCCGAGCGCACAACAAACACGCACTCATATCGATGGGTATATATGACTCGGTATTCTTTGTGTACATCTGTAATATACGGCCTGGTAGCTCGTCCATTCATGCTACACGTAAGAATGACTGAATAATAGCCAGCAAATCCACGCTACCGACAAAACAACCTGGTAGGTAGGGGGCTCGTTCATTCACTTCTCAGTGTAGTTTTCCACAAACAGTGTAGAGAAACAACACCTTCTTATATCGTGACACTGTTAACATAGTTTGGTGAAAAAATGAACTGATACCAACTCTCAGCGAAGTGTGGGATCAGTACCAAGCAGCTGTACAGTTTGGTTATTGAACAAACATCCTGGATTTTGATAAAATGAACGAAAGTGCCTGTCTCAAACGTGCCCACCTGTTACGATGGACTCTATTGTTTATAACACCATCTGGCTGTAGCATAAACCTGCTGGAGTTCACAATTACTCCTGTATGTGTTATGATTGCCCCAAATAACGATAGTCATTAGGTCGGGTTGAGTATTCATTTGTCCATCGAGCTTAGCATTTAGGCTGGAAACGCTTCATCACCAAGTGAGGCGATATCATCAAGGTGTGGGGAATTAGAGTGTTGTTAGCTATGAAGGTCCAGTAATGCCTGTCTCTACTGTAGTGTCCACAATTCACAGTTTAATTTCGTAAGTGAAGTAAAAAATGACGTGGTATACTGCAGAGCTACAAATCAGATTAATAATTTAGAAGTAGGTTGTCGGGTTTATTGATTACAACGGCATCCATGTGGGATGAGCATGTGATACGCATTCATTCAGTCGTCTCTACAGCTGTCATCAGAATCAATCTTCATACGTTAAAGCAGAGGGCATACCACGATGTCCCTGAATTTGTACTTTAACTTCAGCCTGACGCTGCGCGATGCAATTTTAGTAGTGATTGATGTTCAAGTGATAGAAATCAACATCTCTTACTGCTTATTGGTGGTTGTGACTACTTGGGCAGGGTCGAATTCTGGAGTGTTTATTTTAGTCTAAAGCCATTCAAAGCTCGGTAGCAAAAATCATTCGATACGCTTTCACAAGGAAAATTTTTTCAACGTCATCGACATCGGCGGTTTTGCGATGAGTTGCCATTGGAGGATAAATCAAAAGTCCGAAAATTTGGGAGAAGTTACCTGTATGTGGTTTATAAAATTGTGTGCAAAACGAGGATAACCCCGTGGTGGAGAGCATTATTTGTCTGAAGTCTGTACATTCGGCTAACATGTGATTAGAATTATAGCCTTGAGAGGATGGTCCAGCTGTTGAAATGAGATGTGCGGTTTGAAAGCGGCCACAATGTCACGCGACGAGCTGAGGAGCTTGTTGGTACAACGTGCTTCCTTTCAATTTACAGATAACAAAAAGTGTTAGGTTCAATTCGCTCATATGTTCAGTCAGCATGAGTTTCTTTTGAAAACGCAAGTCATCCGTTGCCATTTTTGTGACGAACTGAAAGAGTATTTGCGTGATTGATAAATAGCTGGTATCAGTTATACAGACTTACAGTAGAGATAGAAAGTCAGACAAGATATGTCGTTTCAAGAAATCTGGAGCATCTGACAACAGAAAGATGGCGTGAATTCGGCAACTAATGATTCAACCATCTTAGTGGTTCGGAAGACTAGGGTGCAAATTTTATTATCGGTGTATGATTCGATTAACCAATTCAGATACAGCGCAGGTTGATCTAACCACGGCAAGTTCCACATGACCTCTGTTTCTTTGTTAATGTGATTTTGATTACAGCGCTCCTGAGGAAGGCCACCCGAGGTGGTTGAAAGGTAGAGCATTACAACTTGCTCGTAGGATTGTGTTGTTTTTAATCGATTTTGATATAACGTGCGAATATTACATTATCTGTGAAGTAAGTGCACTTAATGACGTGGGGCAGTGAAAACCGCTGATAACACCTTACATTCACTTACGGCTCGGTTGTTTGTTTGCAGGCTGTAGGCGCCTTGATGTTGTATGTTTGAATGTAGACGTAGCTATTTTTTAGTGGTTAGGTTCCTTAACCTTCTCTTTTTCTTCTTCTCTCTTCCTATACAGAGGTTGCTTTATCTTCTTCGTGGTTGTGTGGCAGTTAAGCATCAGTGTGAACCACTGATGTATTGCTGTCTATGATGATGATTATCCATACGCCTGCATACAACCATTTTTGGGAGCTATCTCCCTCGCGAGTGATTTTCAGATAAGCATTTGAATCCGTATTACTGATGAGTAGCGAATCTGCCAAGACCCTTTCGTAATCACTCTGTAAGCAATGGGAAAGTTTATGAGCAGCTGCCACGGGTGTTCAGCACTTCTACAGATGTGTCCGATCCATCTCGTCTTGCTCAGCTTTGAAATAAATGGCACTATCAAAGGTTGGCTTGGAAAATCCGATGATCATGGTACGATTCCTCCCCAATGCTGAATTGACCGATATGAAATATGCGGATGACTGTGTTCTAATTAGCTCCCTATCGAGAGCATGCAGACCATACTGTACAGGCTGAACAAACTGGCTTCTCTGTGTGCAACGCACTTTGTACCCTTGAAGTACAAAGAACTACTTCAAGATGGGCTTTCCAGCTCTCACGTTTTTCATAACAGAAAGCTTGATTGGGAAGGTGGGCCGTTTCATTTACTTAAATTACACAGTCCCATTAACTTGCAATATTCTTGAAAGTGAACCAGACCGAAAACGACGGTATATGCCGCCTCTGCGAATCTGTACCAATTTACGCATCGAAAAGACATCCGGTTTTCGCTAAAGTGAAGGATGGTCCTCTGTACTATCTGTTTTGCTACATTGCATGGAACTATGGCCTGTTCGCAGCAAAAGTGAGCGAACTTTCGGCGTTTTACTCTACAGAAGCACGTTCGCCTCGCCGCCGTTCTGTTTAACATTATTCTGTTACTTTCTTTCTCTTGTTAACTTTACTGTTACATAAAGCTTCCCGTCACCGTTATGATGAACGGTAGTCTGGAACAGAGTATCGTCTGATTAGGTTCATGTTTGTTATGAGTGAATGAAAGCCCAGAAACAAGCGATCAAACGCCTGTCGATACATTCGTCAAGGGCATCGTTTCAAACTGTGACTGTCTGTCAGGATCGTAGAGGAATTTTGGTAACAAAATCATGCTTTTTAGTTTACCTCAGTTCAGGCACCTTCATTCTGCCACAGTAAATGTTCATCTCTCGAATCGGCCATGGGAATAAACCAACAGCTGTTCAAAGTATGTGCTGGCTCGTGAAACCTTCAGCAGCGCATGCCATTTCGATGTGTTTGCGAGAGGCTGAAAGCAACTTCATCACAGAATTCTCCATAAGCAATTGTGATGTTGTTTATTATTAACGCACTGATTGAGTAACCGAATACGGAAAGTCGTCCGCTAAAGTTTCGTGCAGTAATTCAACTGCCTAATTGCGCCGGGTCAGTATGTGGTGGATTATAAGGCAAGAGGTGCGAGTATTCCAACTCTCGAAGGAATATCCCAACGCAGGGGAGATACGTCCAAAAATCCATAGCGAGCGGATCGAGGACGGCGTGGGTGACCGGATGAGTTATCGCTCGACTGCATCTGACCAATGGGCGAGACATGGCTGGCAAAATGGGATAGACGAACAAATCGGAGGTGCGATTATTCCAACACTCAAAGGAATATATCGACACGGTCGTGGAGTATGGTCAAAGCCTACGGTGGATAAATGGAGGACAACACGAGCGACCGGATGAGCCATCGCTCAGCGAAATCGGACCAACAGACGGAGATTGGCAGGCAGAACCCCCGACAGACGGTGCCAATCACACACATAAACCGGGCAGAAGTGCACACGTCGTGTGAGCGGCAACCTGGGGGTGGTGTGGCCTGGAATTGTGATTCAAAATTGCGAGCGCTCGTGTGGCTTGATAACTAGCGGGTTGAACAATCAAGATTGTGCTTTATTGGACGTCTTTTCCCTACACTTAGACCACCTTATTAATTGCATTGGTTCCACAAGTCCGCCAGGACTCAAAGGTCATTCGGCGGACCTTCTGATTTTTTTGTTATCCACCAATAGATGCGTTGCGTAAAATGCTATTCAGATTAAACACAATTCATGTTTCGACACAACCTTATCAAAAAGTAGTAAACATAGTGTGATGCTCACGTGACAAAATTTCAGTCAGCCAAATGGTTAACTCGGTTGTCAGTATCGACGGTCCGACAACTGACAATTAGCTATAGTCAGCTCGAGTTTGTTCCTAGAAGCTAGTTGGATGTTGGAATCGGAGTGATCTAGATGACGAATGCTACTCGCTCTTGTTATTTCGTTGACAACATTGTTCTTATCGTCACATTTTTTTACCTGCCTTGATTGATGTCCGTACATGACACTGTAGGCTTCAAAACGGAAAATCGGCTGCACCACAGTCTTAGCCTGTCAGTGACTGACAACGAACCAACCTGGTTTTGGGCAGAAAACTATCGTGTGGTTGAAGGGGATTGATTGACAAAGCTTTTGAAATATCTTAACCGAAAGTTAGATAGTAGGTACCAGGCTATTCTTTTATCAAAATGTATACACGTTAAGGAGACAGTAGACAAATCACGCTAACAACAAGGAATGGTAGAAATGGTAATCATTGGCGATGGCCGGTCAGAGTGAACATAACAATCGACGTAAATAATCGGAGACCGCCATGTTGAAATGGATGTCATAAGTATACAAAGATTATGTGTGAACAATCCGGGGAACCCTGGCCATGACAGGTTAAATTTAGATGAATGGCAAGGAAATAATCTCTCGATCAGTCTGGCATTTGATAGGAAGAGCGTTGTCGTGCTTGTATTGTACAGTCTACCAGAGAACTACACAGCTAGATCATCAATCCGTTGATATTATTAATCCATCGTTAAGTAATCTAACTGAGTAGAAGGCAAAAATCTTAGGAATGTGATAATACTGTTCTGATAGAACTATAAGTGGAATATAGTGCTCACTTACCCAGTTCGCGAGTTGTACAACCTAAAACATAGCTTTTATTACCTTAACAGTCTTTGAAATGTAACACTGTTTTCACACTTCCTGCTTAGCTCTCAGCGCAACTTCACTGAATACCACAAGATGTGATGCTGTCAGCACTCAACCTTGGTCTACTACATACTTTCGCTTAACTCACAAAACCGATTAAGCAACTCTGTGGCCGGTGATGAGACCACCTGTTCATAACTGATGTGGCTCACTATTTAATTACCAATGTATGGGATATCTACAAGTGGATGACCCAGATGTACCTATTTCACAGCTGTCAAAATTGATCCAAATACCAGTGGTACTATCGCTCATTAACGCATCTCACCAGTCAACTCAAGCAACTTAGCCATCACCACATCTGAATCATCAATCGTACTCACAGCAGTCAGTGACAGTAAGCTTCCACCGCCGATACCTCACTAAATTGATTGTCTAAATAGTCGTTCTAGCGCACCGCTGTTACGCTTCAACCGCATTATTAAGTATTATTTGATGTCTTGTGATGCCGGTAATTTCGCGTTTCATGCATGCATCGTTCGAGCGCGACCTCCTAGAAGTACAGTTTACGGTCTACATACACAATGAACCACTCCCCAAATAATACAGGTCGCCCTCTTATTAAAACGCATGCCTAATTACTCGTATACTTGCTTAAAAAATAACTGAAATTGAATGACAGACAAATGCAAGTTAACGGGAGAGTGAACCGTATAAACATGGGGGTGGTTCCCTGAAACACAGAGGAAACGCCATACATCATTCATGCCTTTCTGACGGGCGTTATTTCGAAGTCTTTATACCAACGTGAAACGATGGTGCACTTTCGTTTAATAATTCTTTCACCAAGATACTATCATCTTGGTTCTCTCAACGCTTAACTGGTATACAGAAGCACCGTGGCTACGTTGCTAGTCTCTCATTGCCCTAGTCACCTCAATGCGACTAAAACCACTTCCGTTACCCATCCAGACAGATGGAAATGCTCATCTGTCAGGACAAACAGTCACCCAATCGCATAATCCACTGTCCATCGAGCGAACGTCTTTGGATTCGGTAAGACTGGACAAACATGAAGTCATCCCATCGTAACGCAAGCAATAGCCGATCGGTTGTAACCACTTGCGGACCAAAGCGTATTTTCCTCTACAAGGAACCAGATACACAAGAGCACACGTTATGCGCGAATGCAATTGCAAGAATCCATCAAAGAACGGTGAACAAGCCTACTGAGCGAAACATGTCGCGTTCGGGCCATATCGGGACAGAGGTCCGCGTACGTTTAAATCACAAGGCATTCGCAAACAGCCTGAAATAAACATAACTACACAAGGCCTTCACCAACGATAACACGGAAGACATCACTGATGCACACCACCCACCAGAAGCGATGTCAAAATCGCCCCGTTGTTGGTTATGGCCAACGATCTCCCCAACATCCGATGTTGTGTGGAGCTGTTATTATCGATACATGAACTACAAACACCAGCCAAGTGGACAAAATCGATAACTGTACTTACGTGTAAAAGCCGTCCACAAATGTGGACAGGTATAGCTGAGCGTGAGAATTGGCAGTAACATTCTGTCCATGTTTGTTTTAACCAATACCGCTATTCGGCTTATCTAGTCAAGCATAAACACCCGAAATCTACGAGCTGTCGAATCCTACCTACAACTGGAATTCTCGAAAATTGATTGAAATAAAGGATTAATATGTGTTCACAAGAACCATATGCAGGTCATGCGATTGCTATGGGCTTTCCGCCAACTCTGCATTTGACCAAGCTCCCAAGGTTCATGTTTCGAAAGAACTGCGAAGTGATTGTGTCCAGCCGTTGACTCCACTCATAACTATGATGTATCCTAGCCCATGGATGGATACATTATTCGTTTCCATTTACTTTGTCTCGATAACGATGCTCTACACGCAAGTTATGCACACAGCTAGGGGATGAATGATTGAAGACGATTGTCCACAACGCTGGTTTCGGTGATTAATTAGGCGATTTATAATCAGTTAATCACACTAATGATGATTGTGCAATTTCGTGTAGTCAGTAGCCTGGAACTTCATCAGATGATCCAAATAAGTCGAATGATACGAACTGGACACCATTCAAAACATATTGCCGCTTTCGCTCAGTTCCTATCAAATAGAAGCACTAAATGTTGCCTTTGGGGTTCACCAACAGTACAAATCCTTAGAATAACGACGACTCCTTCATTACACAATATTGTTCGCCACTACGTCACAATCCCCATATCAGACCATCACCAATCCACCTCACACCAGTCGGCAAACAGTGCTCGGTGTGGCAAACGACTAGCTGGCATCCTTAGTACATGACAACCCCGACAAACAACGACAACATTCACGCCACTGAGCTCGGTTAGCCGCCATCTCACCTAAAATTTCAAGCCACTGACTCTGAGTCGCCAGGGCGCCA